>CAKALG010027426.1:0-13403 GCA_916700815.1 Helicolenus hilgendorfi | reverse complement strand
AACAGCGGTCTACTGGATGAAAGCCCTTTCTTTGTTGCCTAAACCAAACTGCAGCCGTTTCACGTTAATGACGTGGCGTGAATTGACACACGAAAAGCTGTTCCCAACGCTAAGCCTGTGTTGTATAAATGAGACACGAAAAGCCTAAAATGCATTAGCATGACACACTGAATGTCCTTAAATTGTCGTGCTGTACTGTATATACATATATTTATTTGTTACGTAACGTTGTTACGCTTGTTACTGTAAGGAGGACGGTTGTTATTTGTTTATGCTAGTTACGTTGCTAACATTGTTATGTTACGCTACGTTACGTTGCATTGCGTTGCGTTGCGTTACGTTACGTTACGTTACGTTACGTTGCTTTGTTATGTTGTTATGTTGCGTTGTTATGTTATGTTTTTACATTATGTTATGTTGTTACATTATTACGTTATTATTTGAACACAAACCGTGATGTTTTTTCTAACCCTAACCAAGTAGATTTGCTGCCTAAACCTATCCAATCGTTTCACAACTTTAACCACGTGGCATTGTGCGTTTCTGCAAGCATGATACAAGGCTGATATGAAACATATTTTTGGATCAGAAACGTCATCATTCAACGTATCCCGTGGTTTGCAGAAACATACAATGCCAACATGTGTTCTTGCGACTGGGTTGGCCTCACAGAGTTGTAGACTCTCAATATTGTTTCCTGGAATATGCAGCATATTTAACCTCTGTGTTACTGTATTGTTAAGCAGCTTCAATGAAGTAATAAAATCCATCTGTGTAACAGCCTACCGCATAGTACTGAACTTGGAACAAGTCAAGCTTTAAGGAAGAATTGAGAATAAACAAGATAAAATGGGTAATTCTGTCTCCATTTCGGCTTTGAGAACAGAAAGGTTTGGAGTCCATTAAGCAACTGAGCAATCTCAGAACTGAGGAAGTTTAAGTCATAACAGAAGTGCACTCGAGAATGAAACTTAAAAAGTAATGGGGAAAGGTGGCAGAAGATGAGGAAAAAACGGTACAAGAAAACTTGAGCCATTTCACAAAGAAGGACATAAAACAGAAAGTGTCAGCTGGGACAGAGCTCTGCAAGGATCCCTTTAAATTTGTCAAAAATCACTCTGTACTGGGGAGAATAGACGTAGTCTGAAAGCAACAAAGCAGGACATACAAATCACCTCGTGAAATACACACAGACTGGGTATGGCATTGAAAGTTAGGACCCCGAACACAACATGATTTTAGCCCACCAAAAAAGATGAAAAAAAAGGATGCAAAATGCTGTAAAACATTATAGAGATGGCCCTCTCTGGGATCCAGCTGTCTGCTAGAAGGTTAACGGAAGTGCTCCAGGTGTTGAGAGATTTATATGAGGCTTGTGAAAGAAGAAGAAAACTCCTGGTAATTGTCGAGACCCAGAGCAACTGTAACGCTGCAGGAAGAGTCACTTTTAACCAGTGTGCTTTCTGTGACAGCCTATAACGCAAATGCACTGGTAAATCAATTACTTATAATTGGAAAAAACTAATTATGAACCAACTTCTCGACACATCCGAACAAAATAAAGAACTACCTGCTTCTCAGGGTGTTTAGATGATCCAACCAAAAACATGCTGTGTAATAGACGCATTTGGCTCAGCAACATGCTGCCTTATGTGAGAAGATGTTTTCCTCTTCTGTGTACCAAACGCCACCAAAAACCGTGTTAAAGCCCATTTTTAAGACATAATGTGCAAAATTTAATATGCTTCACAACATTGGATTGGTACTTACCAAAGCATGACAGCGCCTGGAAATTGGTATCATGGCAGGGTGCACAGTAGCATTCACAATGACAATGGAGGTAATCATCAGGCCATCAGAGAGACTTGTTGTAGCAAAAAGGACACATTCCTCATAACGATCGGCAAATATTCCACACCAACTGTGTTCCAACATACATGAGACGCCAATTATGAGCCGAGGAAGCTGGAATTTACTGTGGCAATTAGACTAAATTGATATTTAATTTTCACTTAATTATTCAGTGTGACATTGCCTTCATATGAACTGATTTCTGTTTGTGAGGGGCGTAATGTTTTCCTAATATATCAGTAATTTGTTCCACATACACTTGTGTCTTTATCTACCTCCATAAAATGTGACTGTGGGATAAATATTGGTATTGTTTGAGATAAAAATAAAGATAATCACCATTTTTACAGAGTTAACTGCAGGATATCTTAGAGAGAACCTATTATGTATTCATTTGCAGGTGCATACTTGTATTTTAGGCTTCTAGGAGAGCATGCTTACATGCTTTAATGTTCAATAAATGCTTTATTTTTCACATAATGGCTGTGCGCTTTGTTTGATTGGTCAGCTGGTCCACTCTGTTATGATTTATCAACCAAACCAAACTCTTTGGACTCCGCTCCAGCTACGCTCTAACTAGCTTTGTCTTTGGGCGTGCCAAATTAGCCACTCAGCAAATGTGTTACTTGGTGACATCACCACGTTACGGAAGAAAAGGCGGGACTTCATTGCTACATACAGTAAATAGCACACCACGTCCTTCTTTTGTACTGAACATTGGCATTGAAAGTAAATCCTGAGGAGTGGAATCATCCAATATGAATGCACTCATAGGATACCGGGCTGGTATCATTGGACATTGGGTTACTATGGCTGTGCTGTATATAGTCTTAAAGAGGAGTTTGTACATGTTTAAGCAAAACTAGAGTTGGCACTAATAGAGTTAAAAGACTCAACGGGGAGAGCGAATCTGAGTAGATTCTGATCTGAATCTACTCTAATCTAACTGTGAAGTAAAATTGTCTTTGTCTGTTAATCCACTGAGGCTGCTGCTCCTCATGCTAACTATGCACTTCTTGTATTTATTTCAAAGTAACAGCTGCTGCTGCTGGAGACACAAAAAAACTTCACTTAATGTGCACCAGAGCAGTTTTGGTTGGATGAAGAAAGTGTTCATTGTTGTAAAGCAAGTGACTTTGTGGTTGATCTTGTCGTTGGATATGGGATAAAAGACAACTGAAACATCACTTATTATACTGGAATTAAAAACACCTACTCCTGGTTGGATACACTTTTTGTTTAATACACCAGATGGGTTTTTTTCTCAGGACAGACCAGGCACAGAGCGTTCAATTAATCTGCAAACGAAAGCAGAAAAACATATTTTTACCCAGCGAGGTTGACTGTAGAATGACAGGCTCACCTGATGTGTAGAGGAACATGAGAGGATATTGTTATCTGCGCTGATGCCTCCGTGCAGCGCAAGAACGCCAACAGGCAACAGGCCTGTCTGGAGAGGGACGGCAGCCTTATCAGAACTTCAACAGACGACTGGCGTTTTTCTTAATTTATTTTCACCAGATTGCCAGATCAAGACTGGCATTTCCATCAGGCCTCGCTGGCTGTATGCAAGTAGGCATTTGCCTGTGAGAGTGGCTGTGCGCGCGTGCGAATGTTCATTTTATGGTAATCCAGGTGAACGGGGCAGTTCGGGTGTTGTAATATCGGTTATTTTTGAAATACCATTTGACTCCTCATTAATAATTTTACAGAGCGTGCTGGCATTTGCTTTGCAGAGAACATCTGTCTGGGACTCAACCCCGGAGATGCTATTGTTCAGTGTGCCTGTGTGTGTGGCTCTTTCTAAAATACCTCAATCTCTCTGCTTCAGTGCTTCCACTTTTCTAATTCCCCCCTACATCTCCCTTGCTTCTTCCTCCATTCCTTCTCTAATTACCTTCTCCTTTACCATCATTTCCCTATTTTGCATATGAATTGGACCCGGAACGTCTCTAGCTCACTTATCATGTTTGCACGTGAATGGATGAAAGAATATTGCTCCTCTAATGAAATACACTGAGAAATGCATTATATTCAATTACGACTGTGACTGCAACACAGGTTCAAAGTTGGTAAATATGTCTTTTGTTTATACAATGTAATGTATATGACCTTGAATCATAATTAGATGACACGCGGGGATGTTTGCAGAAAGCAAATGTAATTGCCGTGCTCTTGTTTCACCACAGCGTCTCTCTTCCCCACCCTCTGATTCGCTGTCTGAATTCCATTTACATGTTCGATACACATCATTAGAAATCTGCGTTTATTCCTTAAGTATATGAAAGATGAAATGAAGGGAAGGATTTTTGTTTCATCGTTGTCTATTCCTAAAAGAAAAAAACAAATATCCTATCATGACTGAAATGGGTTTATGAAAGCTGATCTTTCCAGACTGAAATTACTGATAGTGTCACAGTACTACTGATGCCTGCATGGTGTTGTATATCTTTACATTTCTCAATGTCATGCAGACAATTGTTTATCGTTGCTCCTGTAATTCTTTTTCATATTATCATCTGAGCATTTGTATGATGTAAAGGTGAGTGTAACAGTCTCTGCAGCTACAGGGGGTTGACAAAATAATGTCAACACTTTATTAAAAAGGATATGAGGAAACAAAATAAACAGTGCTACGCAGGTGCAAACTACTGTTGTAGGTTGTATGCCAGTCAGCAGTATTTGTCAATCCCCTAATCTACAGTGATTAGATAGACGAATAGCACTTACTATGCAATGTTTGTACAGCAAAGCCAAAGCAAAAAAGAATGAAGCAAAAGACCATTAAGCCGAGATCTAACTATAAAGCAAGGAATCTCTGTCTGTATGTCTGTCCTTTGCATATCTCGAGAACCGTTCATCCAATCAACTTCATACTTGGTGGGTACAAGCAGGTATCGCGGTTCTCGACAACGCTGCAAGCAGCACTCCTGTGGCCAAGTAATCAGCCCGTTCTGGATGGGCATGCTGTACTAGTTATGTAAAGTACTGTATGGTAAAATAATAGGAATTTAGATTTTGGAAATAACAAGTTCAAAGAACCGCCCATCCAATCGACTTTACTTGGCGGGTCTATTGCACACGACCCAAGGGAGTGCAGTGTCAAATTCTGTGCAATCTGACCAGATTGTGGCTCTTGAACAATAAACTTTACATTTTGGCATATAACTTTTCAAACGTAAGTCTCAGAAACAATTTTTTTCTCTGGATTTTGTTGGTCCAGACGAATCTATCCATATAAGCCACGCCCATTTGTGTCTAGACAAGTCTGACTTTTTGCCATTGCCCCTCAAATTTTGAGCAATTGTCACCTAATTTTGTACATATCATCTCTGGACCAAGCCGGAAAAAGTTACTAATTTTCATTGTTGATGTTCCTTACAGTTTTGCTATCGCTGGTCCTCAATGTTAGCTCAAACACTATGTGCAGGGCTTATATTAGAAAAAAATGTCATATCTCCTGAACACTTTGTGCTATTGGGACCACATTTGGTGGACATATGTAGATATGATGCCTGAGTGACCGTGGCAAATTTGGGGCGATTTCGCCAATAGGTGACACTGTAGCATCATCATCTAACTATAAAGGAAGTATTCTCTCTGTGTATGTATGTATGTATGACTGTCCTTCGCATATCTTGAGAACCATTCACCCAGTCAACTTTATACTTGGCGGTGAGATGTTACAGTGAAATAACACAAGCCCAGATTTGAAAGTTATTAGTTAAGTTGTAAGACTGATCTGGGATCAGGCACAGTTACCCTGGGGTTTTATGATTTAGAGATAGCAGCTCCCTTGCAGAGGATCTCAAACAGCAACTGGTCTCACAGAGGGTTGATAGATCATCTATAGTGATGTAGCTGGTGATGAGCCAGGGTCCTAAATGTGATTAATAACATCTAAAACCAATCTCAAAATATAGACATATAGATATATGATATTTTCTTTTCTTGATTTGGTGGGGTGTTAAACATGTTTGGAGCTGTTAGACACTGCATGTTGCTTTAAAAAGTCACATTAACATTCTGACTTCTTTTATAGTTGATAAATAGTACTAATTGGTATTCAACCAAATTCATTATGAGACACCTTCATAGCAATGCTTGCATAATGTGACTAATTAACAAAGTCCTTTTTGTCAGGTTTTTATATTACATTGTTTACCCGCTGTATTTAACTCTGGAATTGAAAAGGCTCTTTTAAGTTTATAATTAAGGACAAGAAACACTCCTGTCAAATGAATTAAACATACAGATGTGTTCCTTTTTGGGGGGTTGTGTGGCTGTGGTCAGAGAAAAGAATAGTTCACATACTTGTAGTCATTTAAAGGATTTAAATGTGATAAGAGTGTACGTGGATGATAGGATCAGGGCAGATGGAGAGAGAGAGAGAGTTGGGTATTAAAAGCGATATATCACACCGTATACTCTCTCAGATTACTCCCTTCTCACATAGCATTTCTCACTCATTTCCTAATGAGCTTAATGGACTGAGAGCAGAGTCTCACCTCTTTAAACCTGATGAGGTCGGGCGTAAAATTTGATCTGCCTGGAGGGCTGATATGTGCTCATGCGAAATTAGATGGATGCTGTGTACATTTTTAGACTCTCAGCTATTTAATTGCTTAAAGACGAGGGGATAACTGGTGTTGTAAAACAGGACCTCAAAATGATATAGAATCATGTTGTAAAAATACAAATCCAGCATTACTGATTCATAGCACACTATATTTTCTAAACCTAACTCAGTAGTTTTGTTGCCTCATCCTAACCAAGTCAATCTTTTCCTAAACCTAAGTAAATTTGTTGCCTAAACCTAACCAACTTGACCTTTCCTTAAGCCTAACTAAGTAACTTTGTTGACTAAACTTAGGGAAGTTGTTTCCTGTGAAGACGGAAGTTCATTTTGAAAAGACTGTATGCATTTAACAAGCGGAAATTGACATGTGTTGCAAGACATTCACATGAAAACAAATGAAAATGGTGTATGATATCATACGTACCGTTGTATGATAATACGTTGTATGGTTATTTCCTCTGATTGAATTGCTAAAGTTTGTGTTATCAGACAAAAAGTGGACTTTGAATGATGCTCAGCGATGCTTCACTGCCTCTGTCATTGTCTCTATCCTCTCCTAGTTTCACCCCTAGTCACTATTGAGTTTCATTTTCCATTTGACGAAATCATAGTTTCTCCAAAAGGTCACTTTTTCAAAGAGCAAGAAGAAAGCTTTCTCTTTTTCCAATTAACACTTTTATTTCCTAGGGTTTGGGTAACTGCATCATAATAAAGCATTTGACCTATCAATTTAGGGACCGCTTGGAAATGAAGTGTGAAATAACACGAGTTTTGTCATTGAATGAAAACGCTTGCTGTCAATCAATAAAACAAACGGTGAGTGACAGCGTTGTGATCGTTAGCTAACAGCGTGCAGCAAAGCGGCCACTGGAGATCAGCTTGCACTCCTCAAATAGAGTTCTTCTTTATAAATAAAAAGGTATCTTTGACATGGCGGGTACAGACACGCCATCTCACTGCAGACTTGAGTCAATTAGACAAAAAAGAGAGTCGGAGATCAGAGCTGTGAAGAGGAGTCTGCAGGCATACAGGGGGTCCAGGATGATCACAGCCTCTTGCTTGGTCTCTGAGGGTCTGACTCATGAAGCGATATCAGATCACAGAGCCGGGGTTCCACCACCCTCTGTGACGGAGTAAATTGTCAACTCGGTCCTAAGTATACAGACATCCTCCACCAAATACAGCCCCTGTCACTTACTTTTCATACATCTTTTTAAAGCGACATCACTCACCTTGGAGGTTCCTAACAAACCCGAGCACCTCAGCGACATGTGAGCCACGTTGAAATGGGACGGACTGACAGCGAAAGTGGAAAAATATCGGTCTCGTTAAATGTTATATGTCAGTCATATATAAAAGAGTTGTACTGGGCAGAAATCTCAGGGTCCAAAGGGAGCGTATTTTATTGCGAGGGATCACCTCGCCTCCCAGCATTGGACGCTTGATAGGCTGCCACTAGATAGACAAAAGGCATCGGACTGGACGAACGCTTCCCCTCGTGGGCTGCTGCTACCAGCTTTCTAACCGGAACCAACATGGCGACTCATTTGGAAACTTTCTTCTCTTATATCCCAAAAATAGTTCGCCCGAAATGTTTTAATGCGAGAAATAAGCCATGCAGTTGCAGAATCTGTCTTTATTTTGGATCAAAAATGGTTAGTTTAAAAGTTTCTAGGGAGTTTCCAGAGGCGTCAAGTCACGTCGGACACCCCTGATTTGCATAAAGTAGCCTGGACCGCAACTTAATAGAAATGAGGAGCGGCCAACGTGATGCCGCGTCTTTCAAATCGCACCAGAATGCATTGCACCGCTGCTTACGGAGGCTGTGGACATGTACCATCAGCTTGAGAAGTGTACTGTGTGCGGGCTCCCACCTCAAAAGGCAATCCATGTTGTTGACATCTGCAGCCCTGGAGACCTGAGGTCTGCTCTGAGGACAGAAATAAGCATGTTTGCTCGCTAAAGCTCTCCCGTCTCCCCAAATCCGCCCCTTCCTAGCACATCGGAGGAGCGCTGATTAAAGCTTTCGCCACCACGAGCAGCGATCCATCAGGGTTGTACACGAGCTATCAAAAACCTCAAAGCCGGCGCTCGCTCGGCTGCTTTGTCTTCCAATGAGAAGCAAGGCGCCACATCAAACGGCTGACAAAACCTGGGTAAAAAGGGAATATTTTATTCATAGCTGTCACTGCGAGGGAGGGGTGAGATATTAGGGACAGGAGGAACCTGCCGCAATTTAGATCCTGAACCCTGAACTTGACGTCTCTTCCATTCGGGGCCCTATGGGGGTGTTTAATGAGGAGATGAGATCAGAGGAGTTAGGTGACATGTGAAGTGTGTCAGGACACAAGAGGTGGTGATATTTACAATAGGCAGAGATCTCACTTCTACCTCTCTCTTTCTCTTTCAACCCTCTGGATCTATTTATTCTCCTGTTGTTGCTGGGGTAGAGTTTTCACATTGTATACCTCTTCATCTTCACTTACCATAAACCCCTAAATTGCTTTTTTTTTCTGCTGCCATGCAAATTAAAATGTGATCCACGAAGCGTCTGGGATCATGTGAGATTTTTACAGCGATTTCAAGCTGTTGCGTTTGAAGAAAAAACAGCTGAATCTTATTTATAATGAATGACTATACAGTATTTATGTGATCTGGATGAACTTTGGTTCTTTTCGCTGTCAGAAGAATCATTGTACTCTTCAGAGAGCCTGAGCCTACATGTTTTATACAAGCTCAACAACCAGCTGCTGTCTATCCCACCCTAACCACAACTAGGCTGTCTGTCTCTTTAAATATCAGCCTGTCCCGGTGGTTGAATGTAACTAAGTACATTTACTCAAGTACTGTACTTAAGTATACATTTCAGGTGCTTGTACTTACTTGAGTATTTCCATTTCATGCTAATTTAAACTTCTACTCCTACATTTTGGAGGCAAATCATTTAATTGTTACTGCAATACATTTCTTTGACAGCTTTGGTTTGCAGGTTATCATAACCTTAGGTTATCAATACAAAATATAAAGCATAATCAACAAAGAAATTATGATTCAATATCATGGATTAAGGAACCCAGTAGAATATGAAGTAGTTCAAATCAAGCCCACCTTTACCAGTTAAGGTGATGTACACATTTAATGCATCGCTAATTGTAATCCAATGATATAATATATATAATTCTGAAATGTACCTGTATAATGAGTATTTTTACATTTGGTTCTTTAAGTATATTTTGATGTGAATACTTTTGTACTTTTACTTGAGTAATATTCAATATTTGATCCTGTATTTTTACACTGTAGTATTGCTACTTTTACTCAAGTAAAAGATCTGAGGAAACCTTCCACCATTGGTCTGTCCTATCCCCAACTCACCTTCTCTAATGTGATGGATTTCATCTCCTCCTCCTCCATTCCTTCACTGCTCCTCCTCCTCTCAAACGATGCTGCTGAGAAAGAAAGAGGAAAACATTTTGAGCAGAAAGCGGCCCGGGAGATGAAAAGCACTTTTATCGGCCATTAGCTGAAAGGTATTCACAACTGAGCCGTCGTCTGCCCGACTCTCTGATCACTGATATATAATCTTCAGGTTTGAAAGGCAGGTTGAAACATGGCAGATGACCTTGACTCTGTGCTTGTGCAATAACGCGCGTGTGCGTATGTGTGTCCATTTTTAGGTCTGTCTGAGGTGTCAAGCGCCGGCTGTCTGTCTGTGGCAGATTTGTTCATCTCACTTTTTCAGGAGCTGTGATTGACAGTCGTGTGGGGCAATGTGTGTGTGTGTAGAGAGAGACAAGAGGTTGTTGGTGTGCCAGAGGTGATTTGTGTGTGTGTGTGTGTGTGTGTGTGTGTGAGCGTACATGTGTGTCAGGGGGATTTATGAGTCAGGGACGAATGCGAGCGTGCCGCGCTGACAGTCTCCATCACAGAGGCCTGATGTGAGGGGACGGGCCGTGTCAGAACACAGGAGCAGCAGTTTCATCATCCAAAGGCCAGATGGGAGAGAGGAATGTGCAAAGACACACACTCACACTTAGCTCACGGTGTTTGTCCCGATGCTCTGATCGGCATGAAGGGACGCATGAGGGGGACGCAGGTAATCCTGCGCTTTATCACACGGAAAAATGGAAAAAACAAATTAGATTTACATCAGTCAATCAAAGGCAGCGATCACGCCGGTAGAAATGGCGGCCCCCGAGCAATGTCATTACTGTCATCACAACAGGAGGGTTTCTCTTCTCGTCTCTCCTTGACAGGCAAACACACACACACACATGATGCGCTCGGCTGAGCAGAGGAGTTTGGTTTCCTGTCCCAAGCATATAAGTATTTTCGGTGAATACAGTGAAAATGAAGACAGGAGATTAAATCATGCTCAGTGGGCTACCTCCGGGTCTGAGAAGTGAAGCCAATGAGGAAGTGTCTTAAGCCTGCATTCTCTCTAACAGCCAGCAGGGGGCGACTCCTCTGGTTGCAAAAAGAAGTCTGATTGTATAGAAGTCTATGAGAAAATGAGCCTACACTTGATTTATTACCTCAGTAAACATTGTAAACATGAGTTTATGGTCTCAATCGCTAGTTTCAAGTCTTCTTCAATACAACATGATGTTCATTTAGTAAATGATGGTCCCATTTAGAGTCAAATAGACCATAAAGCCGGGAAGGCTTTAGGGCAGGGCTACCTTGTGATCGACAGGTCGCTACCACGGCGTTGTCTGCGTTTTCGTCTTATAACTTCAACCCTTTCACAGTGTGATTTCAGTTTGTGATAGTTAATTGTAACATTAACAATAACAAAACAGACTGTCCAGCATTTCATCAGTATACGATGGCAGTCTGGAAAACATCTGAGACACTCTGATTGCGAATTAAAAATCCTTTATTAAGACATGGTTAACACCCACCAACGTGTTTCGACTCAACAAGTCTTCATCTGGTTGAATTTAAAATCTGATCAGGGGGTCATGTGACCTGAGTCATGCTTCCCACTTGAAACAATACAATAACAATGGACATATCAAAATCTATGTGTAAAGTGTGAAAAGACAATAAATTAATATAAAAGTGTCTTGTTCAACGTTTGGTTGTACTTAGCTCCACCCTAGTGGTTCCAAAAAACCAAGATGGCGACGGACAGAATGCCGTACTCGAGGCTTCAAAACGGCAGTCCACAAACCAATGGTTGACGTCACGGAGAGTACGTCCTCTTCTTATATACAGTCTATTGTCATGCTGAAGTCTGCCAGGCTTTTTCTCAAAGGTTTGGTCAGCACTTACCACTAGAGGTAAGCGAGAAAATGTTTTGTCCTAATTTGGGTGAACCACCCTTTAAAATATCTATTCAGCATCACAGAGTTAACTGAGATACCATGGCTTGATGTGAGTTGTCGGAATTTGAATTCGGAATTGATTTCTTCTTTCTTTCTTTTTTGATTTCTTCTGTTAAAAATGTCACACACTCACAGAGAGAGACACATCTTAGAGTTTCTCCTCCAGTCCATGAATTAGAATCATTTGCGACCACTTTAACATTGAGCCAGCAAAGCAGCTGCACTGGAACAACGTAGCTTAAATGTTTTTTTTTCTCAGGGGCATGTGAAAGGTTGATGTTTTTGTGTGAGTGAAGCATTCCCAGATATTACAAACTGCTCAAGTATCTGAGCTTTCTAACCTGTTTTCTTGGCATCTGGCTCGGCTGTGGCCTTGAGCTTCTTGATGCTGGCTATCTGAACTTTTAGATTCCAGTTGTCAGTCGAGTAAAAGAGACGAAGATGAAGACGAAGACGAAGACGAAGAGACTTCAGCGATATTTAGCTACAGAATGAATATTTCGACATTTAAAATACATCAACTGAAAAGCTTGTTTTACAAAATAAAAGTACTTGTGTGCCTTTTAAGGTTTTAGAAAGCAATCCTCACCATGTGGTTATTAATAATTTTTCGCTTTCTTCTTATTAGCAATGCCAGCTCGATAACTCCGGCTTATTAATCACACTGCCAAAAACAATGCACATGGCAATTGAGTCTAGTTTTCTATCTCTGGTAAATAGCTCCCGCTGAGATTTGAAACATATGTGTTGTTAGATTCACGAGGAGTGGTAGTAAATTGATTGCTGAGACTACGAGGGGAAACTCGCTCACGCCGCCGTTGCCAACTGTTGTACAGTTTATTCAATCGCTGAATGCCAGGGAAAAGGAATCAGACATCCTCTAAAGGGCTTTTATGTTGTATGAAACAACAAACAATTACGGACAGGTATTTTTATTGCAAGGTGGAGGCAGCATTCTGAGTGTTGAGCCAATGTAGAACATAGAAAACCCTCCAGTGAGGAGATGTACTGTATAGCGCTGTATGAGCATGCTCCACTTTCTTCAGACAGTGCTGACCTTTCCCACAGTGTCCTTCTCCAACAGGAAACCCCAGTGGTCACGGCTGAAATATACCGTACGAAGGCTTTAGAGACGCTGCTCCTCCTCACGCAATTAGCACATTTACTGTGAGAAGAAGAGTCTGCTCTCTGTACAGCTAATTAGAATGGGCTGATTCCTGCAAAATGAATGTGCTCATGACAAGCGTATGCCGACATGCCCAAACCCATAACTGTAATACTTGGGTGGTTTTATTAAAATGTGGTGTATGGGTGGTCAACTTTCATTGGGTTTTCTCCCAACGTTTGTCCACTGTGAATACAATAGATTCTTATATTGATTGTATGATTTACTGGTAACATGTTTGAATCTAATGAAAGCATGCATAATTATTATTCCTATTATTATAGAAGCCATGTGTCCACTATCATTTCTATTTCATTATCTCACTCACAATCAAATTACTCGGACACATTCACACTTTTCTCTCAACCAATGATCATTCACGCTGAAGGATATTTAAACCACCATTTGTTCCTCATTCGTTCCCTGGTAACTATTCATATTTTTGTGTACAGTATTGTAATCGACCTCTGTGTGAAAA
>CAKALG010027420.1:0-11444 GCA_916700815.1 Helicolenus hilgendorfi | reverse complement strand
GCCCCGGCAGTCTGCTGCAGCCGGCCTCCATGATTCAACACATACAAGCCCTGGATGACTGCTGCTCTCTGCACATGCTCACTACCCCCTTTAACATTTAAAAGCCAGCAAAAATGCTGCTGTGCATGCCCCTGCTCACACAAGATAGATGAATCACAAGAGTCCACACATTCCCACTTACACACTTCCCCACATCAACAAATAAAAACACACAGAATAATCTAAATTAAAGGTAGACAATGAGAGTCCAGCGTAAAGTGCTGTCTCTGTACTTCCTGCTCTAGAGATCCACATGTGTTTGTAATCTCAAAAGGACTCACTGTAAAGGTATGCTGAGAAGCTTAGACACACATATAAATACAGGGAGCAGCTTCATCCCAGGACATGAACCCAAATGATAGCACAGAGGTTGTTTTGTAGCTATGGGAATGGAAACAATCACAGAAATAATGTATAATATGGGCACAGAAGACTGCATATATCTGCAGCTTCAAAATAAAAACAGCAGTTTTACCGTCGACAATCTCGCACAATCTCACACAATCTCACACAATCTCGCACAATCTCCAGATCAACCAGCTATCTGTATCCCATAATGCTGTTGGGTCTCAGTTTGTTTGTAAACATTTCAATTTAACACAAATTTATTTCAGATTAATCCTCCGACTGAAATATTAAAGAAAAACGTACATACATATTGCCAAAATGTATTTCCAAAACATGTTAATCAGTGAGCTTTACCCATGTGTTGGTAGCTGTATTATGTATGCATAGTGTCCTTTCAAAATTAAGTTTAGGCAACACAACCACTTAGTTAGGGTTGACGTTAACTTGACTGACTAGCAACTCATGGGACTTTAGGTTTAGGAACAAAAAATACTTGGTTAAGTTTAGGGAAAAACATTGTGTTTTGGGATAAAATAACTACGAACACAAATTTCCCACTATCTATACTACAGCGTCTGACTTCCGCTTCTGCTCCTGTCACAATTAATACGATCGCTAGAGGTGGCTTTCGTGTTATTTTACACCTTCTTTCTGTGAATAGATGATGAAACCTACCAGTAGGTGTAGTAGGCCCCTATTGACCCACATCTATGGGGCTTATAACGACTGATAACGCCTATTCAATAGCCTGACAACAGTCTAATCGGCTGCATTTGACGAGTTGGGAGTGAGACCGGGTTCAGGACACAGGAGGGACACTGTTGTCTCTGAGCATCTACCCTCTGTATTTAATGAATATTATCAAATAAAAAAAGTGTTCTGCTCTACTCTGGCTCAGCTTCGGTGCCTGGCTGGAGTCACGGTACGTCAGCGTAACTCCACACTTCCATCAAAACACCCAAAGAAGTTCAGCTCTCTGGGAACATAACAGCACGTGCCCCTGATTTTTCCTGCCAAACGTTCCGTTCTGCTCACCCTGCCATGACAGACGCAGAGCTATCTTCCCTCAAGAGAACCCACCAGACACACACACAGCCACATAACTCCATCAAAGAGCCTTTATATTAGACCATGCTCAGTGCCAAGATGCCCCCTCTGCTACATGTGGGCTTGTGGTCACAAGTTTGAAATGAACTCTACTACTCTCTGGTACTATCTGCTGACACAACACCGCACAGATTGAATGCATGTTACGTTCGCTGTTCTGCAACGTGGTGGGATTGTGTGAGGATTCGAACTCCAGGACGCTCAATAAGAGTAGAATAATGTGTGCTGTTTCATTGAATAAAACTACATTTTCTGTCAACCTCCTTGACACAAAGCGACTTTGTCCTTTTGTCCTAGTTTTGCACAGTGCTCCAAATTACATTTCCCCAGAAAAGTTCCCGTCTGTGTTTTTTTTAGTTGGCTAGCAAACTATTAGACAAATGTAGAGGACTGGAAAATGTGATTACACACAGGAATTTGTTCTGATTAAATTTCCCTTGGTATGATTACATGTCGTCTTACTTGCTGTATTTGATTGACAGCTTATGGGTAATAGGGGCTCCTTATATGGAAGCATTTATGGAATGGGAGTTTTGATGACCTGATGTGTTTTTTTAAAAGGCATACAACGAGTGAAAGCAAGCTATAGAGTGAATGAAGAGAGGGAGCGGCGTTAGCAAGAACAAAGCAGTTAATCAGAGAAATAAAACGTTGTTTTTTTTTCTGATTGTTTCACAGCGGTTACATTCCAAAGCAGAAATAAACACAACAGTTTAAAGTACACGACCCTGCGGGAAGGTCCCGAGTTGCTGGATTAACAATGCGTTACAACGTTAACCTTGACCGCTTCACAGTGTTAACCACCTTCTGCGTTCCAGATACTACGCAAAAGGCTACCTGACAAGTACGGATAAGATCCCGTTGCTTTAACACATACTTTTGTGTAAATAAAAGGGAAAATACATTATATGAATGTGGAAGCACAGCTACATCCCCGAGGTAAATAAACATCCAGTCATGAGTGCCATCACCTGCCATAACAGAAATCATTCTCTGAGTCTGTGGGATGCTTTTCCGTCATCTAAGATTGTCAGAGCCAGTGGATCTGGTTACCCCACACACACACACACACACACACACACACACATACACTCAAGGCCTCAGGAAAGATGGCGTGTGGAATGGTGCAAGTGTCGCTACTACAAGTGTGAAAATGGAGATTGACAGGCATATTCACCTTGCAAATACAACTAGCTTGAGCAAATATGAGTCCCTCAGTGTGTAAATGGGAAGTAGTGCTCTATCAGCTGAGACTCTGATCATTGGCTGGCTGTCTCACACATGAGAAAACCAGTTTTCCTTCCGAAGGCAATCAATACAGTCGACAATTCCCACATAAATATACCGTAGTGCTGAATGAAATCATGGCGAAGGTGTTCCGTTTGTTTCCATGCGCCACATCTAGCAACCATGTCTCTACACACAAACACAAAGTGTTTGGCACTATTGTTGCATAAGTGCTGCTCTTTTGTCCTGAAGCAGCAGTTTCATCTGGATATAGAGAAGTTGTACATAACAGTGAATATTGTGACATAAATGTAATGTAGTAAGGTGAGTCTGAGATATATTCTGAGATATAGAATATAAAGTAACTGGTAGGAGCATTTACACCACTGTGTAAGGTTTAAATGTGGATTGATAAGGCTGCATTTAAATGCATGGATTCTTAATTAGAATCATCCCTTACCACATCCCCAAAATAAATGATTTTTTGTGTGCAAAATATTAGGTTTTAGTTTATTCAAGATCTAACTGGTGATTCCTTACAGATTGTGCTGATTCATTCTGCTTGAGGAAATTTAGTGCTTGAATCAGCTGAGCCTAAAAAAACTATTTTTGCAGCGAGAGTCTGGAAAACATCTGTGCAACATCCACTTAATGATCAATTGAGCTGGAAGCCAGACTGATCCAAGCTCCAACTAAACTGTGAAATGTTTTAGTTGATGATGTAACTTGTCACCTTTCAAAACTCTCAAATGTCACGACATCTATCTACAGTATATAGGCCAGGCACTGCAGATGCAATATGCAGATAAACGCAGTGGCTGCATGACCTAGTTCTGACCTCAGGTTTATGAAGAACCTGACTTTGAGTTGAGAGCATTTCCAGAACAATCGGCATCTTTGAAAAGACTAACCACAGCGCAGTGAGCACTTGTCAATCATATACTATCTGCAGTACAGCCTCCTATAATATGACACAAGCAAATGAGTACTAAGCCTAGAAATTACATATGACACTGAGTATCGAGACTAGTCCACAATGACGGAAGCGAAAATTGCGGGCTGGCTTTGCGAGGACTACACTGAGCCATTCATTGCATTAAAGTCTTTTACTATCAGGCCATGTGTGGATTCAGTTGTTTACCTGTGACAGAGTTGTAGTAATGATTTGTCTGCTACGACAGACACAGTCTGGTGGTGTGGGGGCTGCTGTGGAACAACTATGTCAGTCCAGACTTTCCTGTGGGTTCTGGCTGGTACGAGCTGTTGTATACTTTGCTTATTTCCACCAAACATTTCTCAGTTGGCTTCCTATGATAATGACCTGTCTTCCAAGAATAATGTTTCCAGATGCGGTTGTGAGGCTCAGAGCAATCCAAACATGCTATTTCCACCCTGGAATGCACATTCGCTTCACTTGGACTTCAGATGGTTTGTTGCAGTGGGGAGGAAAATGCAAGGATGACACAAACACAAAACACACACACACACATCCTTGTCCTTCTATCTTTGTGAGGACGCTCGTTGACATAATGCATTCCACTGGCCCCTTACCCAAACCAAGTCTGAACCCTCAAACAGGCCTTTGTAGAAGTGAGGACCAGCCAAATAATCCTCACTTTCCAAAAATGTCCTCTCTCTAAAGGTCTCAAATTGGTCCTCGCAAAGATAGATGTGCAAGTACACACACACACATACAGTGCAGGCATATTCATACACTCATGCACTCATACAGAAAATACACATACCCAGACAAACACACCACTAAATAGCAGGTTGTGGCAGAATTTTGATTAGAAGTGCTGATGGATGCAAAAAGATTTCTTTTCTTTTTTTTTACTTCCTAGGTCAGTTGTTGACGGCAGCCTTTTTCTGCCACACTAATACCGATGCCGCCAACCTTCTCGGTGAGTTGCCTGCATTCCTGTGTAGATCAAAAGCACAGCGTGGCGGTGATGATGATGAGTACGCTCCAGCAGCGGTCAGAGCTGACTTCAGGGGTTTACCGCTGGCTGCTCCTGGAGCGAGCCTGCTGATCTGAGGGAGGCTGATGAAGACTAATGTGGCTGGAGACACGTTAGCTCTGCATTTACCCACAACAGCAATTATGTTTGTGGAGCAACGGTGTACCGCTTAAAGCTTCCCACACACTGCTATACTATATAGGTGTAGAGGGAGTTGAATGCAACATCCTGCACCAAACAATGCTTTCATGTGTTCACCTGTCACTGTCACACTATACACCTGCTGGTGTCCTTGGTCAGACTGATTGCTCACTAGCACATGGTTTTACAGTGTAGGGTTTTAGTGCAGTCACACAGTTTGGTTCTCTGTTGCTTCTTTGTATTTAGTTTCTTTAGTTTAACAAAAGTCATGTTCTCACTGCAGAACTGTTCCGTCTCTGGAGCTAGATAGACTTTCACCATCGCTAAGATGTATTAAACAGTCAGGTGTTAGATCTGTTCCAACTATTCCATCTACTGCTGGCACAACACTGTCCAAATCTGAAATTTGTAATGATCTAAACTTATTGTTACTTCTAGAGATGAGAGGATTATTATCAGTTGTTGAGTGCAGATCTGGAAACAGGATGTGGCTAGCCTAGGTTAGCACCTCACTCTCAGAACAACCCAGTCGCTAGGAAGAAATGTTGGCATTGGAGGTTTCTGCAAACCAAGGATACGTTGACTGTCGACGTTTTTGCATTCAGTCAGAGCAGGTGACGTAGTTTAAACAGTTATTTGACTGTTGCCAATTTGATGCCTAAACCTAACCAATCTTTTCACAACGATAACCACATGGCATTGTGCGTTTCTGCCAACGTAATACCAGGCTGATATTAAACGTATTTATGAAACGTATTTTTGGTTCCGAAACGTCGCCATTCAACGTGTCCGTATTTTGCAGAAACCTTGCTCGGAAACAAAGCACATAACGCCTATTTCCCAAAAATGTTGATCTATTCCTTTAATTAAAATGTTCTTATAAAACTGAAAAACATGTCAAAATGAGCAGAGCTGCAATTGCAACTGTGAAAAAAACTGTGAAAAATTCCTATCGCAATTTCCCAGAGCCCAAGATGGCACCTTCACACTGCTTTTTTAAATAAATTGAATTGAAACAGCAAATAATCACATTCGAGAAGCTGGAACATGACAATGTTTGCTTGATAAATCACTTCCATCGTCTGAATTCTTACAATCGATGTTATTGATTAATCGTTTCAGCACTACAAGCAACCCCTTTCAAGGAGAACTTGTGCATTTCGGAAGAATTATCAGATGCAAATTTCAGAATTTAAAATATTTCTACAAGCTTACTGTCTCATTATTTAATCTGCAACACATATTTTCCTCTTTTTTGTCAGTTATCAGCATATCACCGGTGTCATTATTACCATGGAAAAACAGCTGAGATGCCTTTGGGGGTAGGTCAGATAAGTTCCCCTTCCCGCCTTAGAATTAGTCAACTAATCTTTATTTTCATGCATCGGTACATTAGAAGAAAGACTGGACCAAGTAAACACTAGCAGTGGAAAAAGCCCATTTACACAGCCATCAGTGAGCTGCGCATGGCAAACAGCAGGATGTTTGAGTCAGCGTTGGCCTGACTGTATCGTATGACGCAGCCTTAGTTTGGGGGACTTTAAGTAGGAGGGGTGGTAATGTGTGACAGTGTGTCATAATGTGCTCTGTGATGTGTGTCCTCTCTCTCTCTCTCTGGGCCTCAGCAGAATAATGTGCAGGGTGTGTGGTGGAAGGAAGAGGTCATGACGGAATGAAATATATAAAGTAGCGAGGGCGGACGCTGACAGACTTAACTTCACCCCAGTGGCAGAGTCACGATTACTCCTATCATAAACTAACATCATTCAGGAAGCTTACGTATCTTCAACGCATTCCTTTGAGACATTCTTCTGTGCACAACTACAGCACAATGAAGAACAAAAAACAGCAATCTAAGGTCTTTTCACTGTGTTTATTTCCCCTTGAATTAAAAAAACAATACGGATAGATTCAGTATGAAGGCTTCTGACTTTCTTTGTGCATCAAGCTGAAAAGGTATTAAGCACATCTGCATTTTCATGTGCATGTCTCATCATCAGCCTAGTTCCTTTGTGTCCCATGTGAAACCAAAAGTAGCGTGCTTATTTGCTTATTTTAACCCAAAGCATGATCTTTTACTAGACCTAACCAAGTACCTTTGTTGCCTTTAAACCTAAACGCAATTGAGAATGCAGTTTGGAAACAGCAAAAGCACCACGATGTCGGATTGTTGATATGAAAAATATCTTTGGTTCAGAAATGTCAAGATCCAACGTATCCGTGGTTTGCAGAATGCCAATTTACTGTATTATCCTGGCTGACTGGGTTGCCAGAATAACATGTTAGATGGGCTTCTCTTAGCAGTAGTCTTAGTTTAGTATGCTGAATCAGAATCAAACGTTGACTGCATTCAAGCTGCAGAAGACATAACCACTAGATCCACTCTATACTATATGAATCACTCTCTTCTACTGACTCTCTAAAAGCAGTTTCGAGATGTTTTCAAGAACAGCCTTGAACATCAAAGCATGGCAGAGATGCATAATGTACTTACGATAATAAGATCCGAGTTGCTGTCTTGCTCAGTTGTCTACAGAAAATCTCACTTATCATCATCATCATCTACCAGGATGTCGGACTTCTTTACATCTTTTTCTGCTTTCCAAATACGTTTGGTTTGATTGGAATTTCTTGTGTGTGTCCTTGTGATCTCAGCGATTAACTCGGTGAGTATAACGCCATTGTTACCAATCGAAAACAATGATCAAGACAAAAATAATAACCGCTATTTAATAATTAGTACTATCCTTTAATAAAAAAAGTAGAAGCTGCTCCATTTCTTACAATTAAGTCTAAGAAATCGGCGGCATGGTGGTGCAGTGGTCAGCACCGTCGCCTCACAACAAGAGGGTCGTTTGGGGAGTTTGCATGTTCTCCTCTTCTCGTGTTAACGTGGGTTTTCTCCGGGTTCTCAGGTTTCCTCCCACAGTCCAAAGACATGCAGGTTAGGTTCATTGTTGACACCGTAAGTGTGAATGTGAGTATGAATTGTTGTCTGTCTCTATGTGTCAGCCCTGAGATAGTCTGGCGACCTGTCCAGGGTGTACCTCGCCTTCACCCGATATCAGCTGGGATCGGCTCCAACTGGATGTAAGTCTAAGAAGTCGACGCAGATATTATTTCCACCCGTTGATATATTAACATATTGGTAATGTTTTCCATCATTTCCTGACAGATTAGTGCCTCAAACAGGGGGACAATGAATCAGCACGGAGCAGAACGAGGCCCAGAGGCACGTTCATAAACACCAGCTGCAAGTGATGAGTTGCTGCAAATAATGAAAATCACAGACGGGAGGTCTAAAGCACAGCTTACCGCGGGACACTCATTTTAACATCCCTTGAGTTATTGGGATGATTTAGTCAAAACACAAACGCACCCCGTGGCTCCTCGGAATAAACAAAGTTAGTCTCAACCGCTGCTGCTATACAGTCTAATGACATTATCCTCTGAGCCGGTACAGTCGGAGGGAGACCAACATGAGGACTGTGTCACTGTGCACAATTAGGGAGTGGGGGTGGGGGGGAAAGACTCCTGCTGCCAGGTGACTGTAATTACACTGAGGATGAACATGGTTTTAATTGGAATTATCAAATTAGGCCACGGAGACGAACGCCCTTGGAGCAGTGCAAGGCGGCAAATGTCAACGTGGATGGTGATGATGATGATGGGTAGGGTAATGTAAGCCTTAATCTGGGTATATTACCATGTAAAGTTGAAATCACTTACAGGTCTGCTTTATGGCAGCGTTTGCAAGCAGAATCCTTTTCAACCACAAAGTTCCTACTGTAATGTACGGTCTTTGAATGTAACATGCTGATGATATTTTTGGAAGGGGTTTCAGTTCCTCCTTAGTTTTTGTGACAGTGTTGTTTCAGAGCGATAGCAGCCTACGTTCTTCCATCAGTCTGTCTGTCCGACTGAGTTTTTAATACTCTGGTCCAAGATATTTCCATATTGCTGTGGAATTTGTTAGTACAGCAGATATGCAGCGGCCAGTGGGACGCACAAAATGATAGCAAGAGATAAGGAAAAAGGCCTTGCACTATAGCCTGGAAAGCCACTGACGGATGAAAGAAAGCAGAAGTATGGCGTCAGATTTATGTCTCAAATTGGAGAAGGGTCCAGCTGTGGAGCTCCAGGCTCGGGGCCCACATCCTGCGTCGGACCCTTTCCGGTCCCTAGTTTGGAGAAGGAAGTGACGTCTGAGATTTTGTACGCCAGAGACGATCATCAGGATACGATAGGATGTTACATTACCTAACTTTATAAGTTACAGTTATATTGAAATATTAAGGTTGTAATATTAACTGTACCTTGATGTTATTGGTGGAGGTCGTGTGGCATGGACGTGATACAATGGACGTGACACAATGGACGTGATACAATGTATTAAATATCTGCTCAGTAGGCTACTTTATTTTTTAACACTAAGCGCGATAAAACAATACACTGCGCAATATAATACAATGGCAAGTAAATGTTATTTATTGATAAGGAAGCGTGGTAAACATGTGATTTTTCTACCTTAACACACATAATACCACACATGACATTCCACCATGGCTCCTAGTTATAAAGATGTATCCCAGGCGGCGGCGTCGGAGGTGGGCCCGAGACTGGAGCTCTGCAGCGGGATGCTATTGTCAAACTTGGCGGTACCAAGTTTATTCAGTGGAGTCAATTGCGTTCCAGTTTTGTAAGTCAAGTTCCGAAAACACTACATTTCCCACAATGCAACCATCTTTTCTTTAAGCCCTCCTGCCTGGTAAATGCAGACAACACTACATTTGAAATCCATGAGATTTTTGAGTTTACAAGGTTGAAACAACACGTCAGTTCGTGTTTAAGATGGTGCCAGAATCTTGAAACATCAATGTGCATATCTAGATATACAGTACATCATACATTTAATGCACTGTGGTCTCCTTTAATATCTATCAATAGGTGGTGCTAATCATACCCAGAACGGTGCTTCGCTGCAGGACGAAGTGCAGAGATCATCAGAAACGTGTTAATGGTTCATTACGAGCATCAATGGGGATATCAGGCGCAGGGATTGATTAAACTGGGA
Organism: Helicolenus hilgendorfi; assembly: GCA_916700815.1. NCBI lineage: Eukaryota > Metazoa > Chordata > Actinopteri > Perciformes > Sebastidae > Helicolenus > Helicolenus hilgendorfi. Next base: position 1,547 of record CAKALG010027420.1, on the reverse strand, counting down.
TTGGTCTACCTGGGCCGTAATAGAGAATGTTAATGAGGATGGAGCTCCTAACTTTTATCAAATGTCTCCCCAGCTATTCTGCTATTACACCCCCTCCCTCCCTCCCTCTCTGTTTCTTTCATTCCTTTACTTCACACTTATTGTTTAAGACTCTTTTAAATGTTAAAATGTGGTTGTTTTACTTCTTATAAATGAAAATATACAGAATTGGTGTGTAAAAACGTCAATTCTGATACGCGGTTTTCACTTTATAAATGAGGTTTGTTATGTCGTGACTTCAGTAGGATTATGTGGTCGTCTATGGGTTGACTCTCTGACCTCTGAGGCTTATGACACAGATGCAAAACCCATTGAATACCAAAAACTGTGCAGTGTCATCAAGACTAAAAACAAGGCTGTTTTGTCAGTTCCTGAAAAAAATCACATCTTCTTATTGCTCAATGTGTTTTTTTTTATCAGCAACTGATGGTGTCCCAGACAAGAAGCACGCCGCGCACACTCTGTCGCACATAGAGAACAGGATCAATTCTGCTAAAGCGTCAGCGTTCAGTCAACACAGTTAAAAATCACAAAAATCTCAAGTGGCTTGAAACAGAAAAAAAAAAAGAGAACTACCATTCGGGTGAGATTTGTGCACTTGTTTTAACAAACCTCATCCTTCAACCAGTTCCTTCACACCTTGAAGAAAGAATGATGAATATGGTCATGGTCTTTTACATACGATCTTAGTTGTTTTGCATTAAAACAAACGTCATCCCCGAAGTAATTTCCTCTGTTTGAGATCGTAAAACAAGATAAAAGCCGGGCAGTTGTTTTTTTTTTTTTTGGGGCTTTCCGCTCCGACCACAGAGAGTTCACTAACATTTATGGCAGAGGCTCCTCATTCGCCACACTAGCTGATAAGGTAAACAGCCCTTCGGAAAGGTCACCGGGTTGCTGATATTGATCCTGAGATAATATATGCGAGACAGCCACGTCAGAGACTTATACTGCTGATGGTCACCAGATTACAAACTGAGGAATGTGCAGGCATAATGAGAGAATTATTTTCATGAGCAATTAAACCAAAAACATACAGTAGGTCTTCTCATGAAATACACATCCTAAAAAAATCTATTGCCTCACACTCGCTGTATGCAAGATGTGACAATGTTCAAGAAAGTTCAAGGTAAAACCTCACATAGAGGACACAGTCATCTCAAGCCTGGAGTTATTATGCTCAGGTCCATCTATAAATGGATCAAGTGCTTTTCGCTCCAGATAGAAATCAATACCGTCTCCCTCCCCTGTGCTTCGATCAACGGAGACTGAACAAAGACAACACAGCATCAATCGCTGAGCAAAGAAAGACGGCTCGGCTCCAGACGAGGAATTCGTGCGCAAGATGTTGTCCTGGATTTATTTAAATGTGTGACCTGAGGAGGGACCTTCGTGTGATGTCCTGAGCAACACCCAGTGTTGTAGTACGGTCAGGTGACTGGGGTAACCCAGGTTAGGTCGAGCTGCGGACCATCCTGCGGTGCTCCTGACACTGATGAATGGGACCG
>CAKALG010027401.1:0-12465 GCA_916700815.1 Helicolenus hilgendorfi | reverse complement strand
ATTGGTTTGTGGACTGCCATTTCAAAGCCTTGAATTCTGCATTTTTTTCCTTTTTAGGCGACCAAAATGTCATAATCAACCTCCATGAACTAAAAAAATACCCAGCTTTATGGTCTATTTTACCCAAAATGGAACCATAATTTACTAAATGAACATCATGCTGTATTGAAGAAGACATGAAACTACTGATTGAGTTAAAGGCACTTCCGCATTGGCTTCACTTTTCAGACCCTGAGGTTGCCCACTGGTTAAAACACAGCAAGACTGGGCCATAACATTAAGCAACGATGAATGACTTGCTTCAGTTGATATTGTACTTAATTGATGCAAATACCCACGAATATACAACAGACCAATTAATCCAGGTTATTATACACTAAAAAATACATACTTATAAATATTGTATGCCATTTCTGCTATTTCTGTTCCACACTGGTCCTTTAATAAATGAACATCATGTTGTATTGAAGAAGACTTGAAACTAGCGATTGAGACCATAAACTCATGTTTACAATGTTTACTGAGGTAATAAATCAAGTGAGAAGTAGGCTCATTTTCTCATAGACTTCTATACAATCCGACTTCTTTTTGCAACCAGAGGAGTCTCCCCCTGCTGGCTATTAGAAAGAATGCAAGTTTAAGGCACTTCCGCATTGGCTTCACTTTTCAGAACCGGAGATTGCCTCTGGCATGTACACACGTTAGTTTATGACATGTAATATGGGAGACAATATTTGTATATTCATAAAAAATATGCCTGTGATATTAACCCATAGTTGTTATTGAGCAATCCACTGGTACACCCTCATACACCGCATATTAGCTCTTGGTCATAATTCCTTAACCTCCTCCTGTTGATGAGTTTCAAATGAAACCAAAAGCCTTAAACCTTCAAAGCACCTTTTATGTGAAGTGTTGGACGCCAACATGAAGTACAGGTGATCAAACTGAGAGGTGTCTAATCTTGAAAAGATGGAAGCAGCTGCCAAGGCTCAAGATCAACGCGGACCAGGCACCGTCGAGAATTTCAATGTGCTTTAGGTGCTCAATCTTATAGGCGACTGCGCTTAGAATGAAATTGATGTCATTCTTTAAGGCCGACGTGTAAACTTACAAATGATATTTCCCCACGCTGAGACGGAAATGTCAAACCCATTAACACCTCAGTAAAATAGATGAGCATACCGGCGTAGCAATCAAAGGCTCAACAGTGTGGCATCTGTTGATACCACAGCAGCAATGTGTATGGTTTACCAAGTCTAGTGTAACCTGTAGGGCAAAAGGCACGGTCTCCTCAAAAAGGTATTTTAAAAATGATTTGAATACTCTGGCACAGCATAGGCAGTGGTGTTAAGGTTAAATTCCACATTTTATCGAACATCATATAAATGTCAGAACTGATGTTTAACCAAGCGTTCAAGGAGCATCCACAGAAAATGATGTGATATCCTTCTTATACCTACCTAAATAGCACTTGAAATGCCAAAATCCATCCGGCTGTACAAATGTCATGTGATTGAATAAATGTATTAAACCATCATGTGTGGTCAATAAAGATTCATTGTAATTAGTAACTGCAATTGAATCCCATTATATCTCATTTATTGTTGGACCCCTATTAATCCCCCTACCCACCTCGCACACTTAGTGCTTTTCTGTATGGACCATAAACTGTATATGAGAAGTGGACATAGTCACAGTCACGTCACCCATTGGTTTGTGGACTGCCGCTTTGAGGCCTCAAGTGCGGTATTTGGGCTTACGCCATCTTTTTTTTTTGCAACCAGAAGTGACATGAGAGGGTGGAGCCAAGTGCAACCAAACGCTGAATAATACATTTTTAGGCAACTAAAAAGGTTATAATTAACTTTCATGAACAGAAAACGCCCTGTTTTAAGTTCTAAAATAAAAACTCCCAGACCGAACAACGCCGTGGTAGCGACCTGTCAATTACAAGGTGGCCACGCCCTAAAGCATCCCCTGCTTTATGGTCTATTTGACTCTAAATGGGATCTTTATTTACTAAATGAACATCATGCTGTATTGAAGAAGACTTGAAACCAACAATTGAGACCATAAACTCATGTTTACAATGTTTACTGAGATAATAAATCAAGTGAGAAGTAGGCTCATTTTCTCATAGACTTCTATACAATCAGACTTATTTTTGCAACCACAGGAGTCGCCCCCTGCTAGCTGTTAGAAAGAATGCAAGTTTAAGGCACTTCTGCATTGGCTTCACTTCTCAGACCCGGACCTAAAGGAATATTGAAAACTGCTACTAAAAAAAACTAATTTAAATTTAATTTTAATCGTCACATACATAACATAAATGAAATGTAACCTCTGCATTTGATCCATCTAAACAAGTGCAGTGAGCTGATGTGTAAAACACCCAGGAAGCAACTTAGGGTTCAGTGACTCGCTAAAGGACACTTTGTGAACTGCCAATCTTGTGATTAAATGACAACCCGCTCTACCTCCTGAGCCACAGCCACCTACAGTACAATAACTACAAAACTCTCTTTTGTTTAATCACTTCAAAAAATAACTTAGAACTGTTTAAAGCTGAAACTTTCAAAACTCCAACACTTGTGACCCGCCTATCAGCGATGGTAAGTGTTTCCAGCAGTGCCAAAGACTTTCAACTAGTGAGAGGAAAAATGCTTTTAGGCCTGGTGTTAAGTTACTCTTTAAGTTACTCTTGATAAATCAAGTGAGAAGTAGGGTCATTTTCTCATAGACTTCTATACAATCAGACTTCTTTTTGCAACCAGAGTAGTCGCCCCCTGCTGGCTGTTAGAAAGAATGCACGTTTAAGGCACTTCTGCATTGGCTTCACTTCTCAGACTCGGAGGTTGCCCTCTGGTATGTACCTTGTTACCTCCAAGTTCCAAGTGCACACAAAGACCCAGAAACCAATCATTACTTCTATGTTGGACTAAAGCTAATAGGCCCCAGATTTATGTCAGTTAAAGGAACATGCACCTTGAGAGCTTAATATAAACAACAATAAGGTTAAAACTACATTTTGACACAGCAAGACTGTACCATAAGATAAAGTAATGATGAATAACCTACTTCAGTTAACTGATGCAAATACCTACAACTGACCAAATGACCAAAACCCACTGATTCACAGTGAACCTGGGTTTTTTGGTGCCCATGTTTGTTCTTGGCTATCCAGCCTTGTAGCTGCAGTGGGTTTGCTATTCAAGTTCATACCCGTCTCGTGGATCCACGGAGGTCCTTGAATCGCTTTGTCAGATCCTTTATCTGTGATCACCCTACTAAAGAGCAGTTGCCCCTGACAACACAGCTCCAAGGATTGATCCCCCTCCTCCACGATGACGGGAAATCTGAAATTGCATAAAAACCTAAAGAATTAAGTTGAATAGAGCAAGACTGCAAATGCATACCCCAAATAAACTGATTTTTACAAGGACTCAGCACGACACTGACATCCATATTTAATTGTTGATGGATGAGTCATCATTCGCAGGGTTGTCACATTTTGAGTGATCATGAAGTGCTTCATGGCAAAGGAAACGATAAGATGTCAAAACTAGTTACCCATCAGCAAAAGGCTAAAAACAAGAAAGCAAACTAATTTAAAAGTGTCACACTGAGCCGGAAGAACACAATGAGCTGAGTTACACAATGACAAAAACAAGTTTAGCTTAGCACATTAATCAGAGTGACTTCAGAGAATCCAAAAGGAAAAAGGGGCAACCCTGCTGGGATCTCCAGTCATAGCACACAAGTGAAGATATTTCATTTGTTTACTGTCAAAAATTTAATAACAGAAAAATATAGTGCAATTATCCCCTGGAAACCTATTAATTTTTGACATCTCACACAGGTTTTTGGTTATATGACAACCAGAAATTAATAAGACATTTGGTCCAAACATGAGTTTACATTTTCAGTATGCTGTAGATGTAGATGGGATGGAAATAAACAAACCATGGCCCCAGCAAAGTGCCATCACACAGAATATATTCTGATTTTGACCATGTTGTGTGACAATGCCATTTAGCCATGCTAATAAATACAACTATTCCCGAGAGACGAGCGTAGTTCAGCCCAGTTAGTCGGCCAATCTTGTCTAGCAAGTGCAAAATCAATTATAAATGCATTACAATCTAATTTTTCACTCAACTAGAGCTGCGTAATCGGCTTAATCAGAATAACAAAACAGGTGTGAGGAATTGAATTATCAAAGCGACTTCGAGCTTGAGTTGAGGCTTGATCAATAGGTAGTCTTCCTGTTTCAAAGGGAAGGATAGGGGATGTCACAAAATAACTTGCTAGACCTGACTCCCAAGGGAAACCGATTTACCCTGGCAGAGGTACAACCTTTTTTTCTCAGCGGCGCCATGTGAATAAACTTTCACTTCAGATGGCTAAAGAGCCACCAGGTCCTATGAGACCCTTTCTGCTGTTGCTGCATATCGACTGGGAGTTTGAGGCAGGCAACCTTCGACACTACCTACAACAATGACCGACTAGGGGTGTTATATAAACAAGGGTTTTCAAACTTGTCGGGGCCAAGGACACCTTACAGGGGAAAAACTTTTCCAAGAACTCCCTCATAATCGTAACACTGATTAAGATTACTACGATATGTGCTCTTAGATGCCATTGAAAGTGTTTGTATTCTAAAACTTTTAAACCTAAATACTTCAGACTGGTTTCATAGTGATAAACAGAAACATTTCAATTTCAATCAAGAGAAGAGGAAAATGAAGAGGAAGAGGAGGAGGAGATAAAGAGGAGATGATAAGATAAAACCCGGAAAAAACAGGCCCCGGTTCTTCACATTAAAAGCAGTCTACAGGCTGATAGAAGAAACCCAGAAAGTCGCAGGAAGTGTCATTTAGGTTAGGTTACAACCTGTTCACACATTGGAAATAAAAAAACGATTTATACGTGTAAAAAGTTACATACTGTCCCTTTAATTATAATGAACTTTTTGCTGTGTGTCACAGCGTTATATATCAGAGTTTCTCTTGACCCAAAGCTAACGTTGGCAGGAGTAATGGACACAGTGTGCTTGTTATATATTGGTGCAAATTGTCCACATCTGCAGATATGCACCTTTTAATGATACAGCACGGCAAATTATTTAGCAGACCCCACTTTGAGAATCACTGTTCTAAAAGATCTATAGCTGTAATGCAACATCTGGCAGAGAAAGCAATATTAATAGTTAAAATAACCAAACAGTGCCAGCAGGGAGATGTACATAGGGAGGCGATCACAGGCAAAAACTCACATCAATAATATCTCCAAGCATGGCTGGCAAAATAAAATAAATAAGTAAAACTTACCTTTCCGTACCATTTAAAGACAGGTCTAATCCATCTCGGCACGCTACAGGCAACAGATGCAGCGCTCAGCAGAAACGAGATGTTATCACGAGAGAAACGGGGAGGTGCAGCCTCACTGATGTTCTGCTTTAATACAACATGAAAGTCTGGTTTGAAGGGGAGTCTGTTGCACATCTGAGCAAAACCAGAGGAGATAGAGGCCATTGTGCGCCAGGCCGCGGATAAATCCTCTACACAAAAAGTGCAACTCCTAAAAAAAAAAAAGGCTACGTGTTTTTGTTTGCTTTTAATTTGCACAGGTTAAGATCTGTGAGGTGAGGGATAGTTGTGTCAGCTCCACAGATTTATGGTAATGTACTTCAATTAATAAGACAATAATAAAACAGACTAACTTGATTACAAACATCTTTATTATCACAAAGAAACGAAAAATACAGAAAACACAAAAATGTTCTAGGCATTGAAAATAATAAGATACAATAATATTGTATCTACTTAAATAGACTGCAGTACATTTCCCCATTAGGTCTGCACTGTGCATGTGTATATGTGCTTATGTTTGCAAGTATGTGAGAGACGGAGCATAAAAAAAAAAGAGAGTGGGAGAGTAAACGGTCTTATCAGGGATGTGCAGGTCCAGCCTAGCTGTTTTGAGTACACGTCAGAAAGTGAAAAGCGTGCTAGCTGCTGTAATGTTCCTGGGCTTAAAGCAGCCACCACCCACACATGACCACAGTCCAGGAACAACTGGCTGACTTAAGGACAGACACGCTGATGATTTTCTTTTGTGGCTTACTGACCCACTCTCTGTTCTGCTTCCCCAAATAACAAAAAGAAAGAAAAGAAAAAAAAAAGTCGTGTCCGTTATTTTCACAAACAAAACAGAATCAGGTCACCTGTCATTATTTCACAAAGGACAGGTGAATAGTCATAAGTACTTTGAAGAAAACTCATTCACAGGAAGTAAAATAAACAAAATACGCTTCGTAAGATAAACGTTGTCGTACATTAAGAGCGTTTTTTTACTACACAGAAAAGGCAAACTTGCAAAATGAGCAAAAGAATACTTTGCAGAGATCATAAGTTCCTACTGAACAGCCAGTTTCCTTATGTTCACGATCAACCTCTGGATGTAGTCCCTGTGGTTAACGGGCTTCACTTCCATCACTGTAGCCTTGATTCTGGATTCATCCTGTCAGACACACAATAAGAAAACTCATTAATATGACATATAAACCAGACCAGCAAATTCTGACACACAGCTTTCAGTGTGTGGCCGCCAAACAAAGCTAACGTAGTTAAATGGGAACTACACACTATTTTTTTTTTCACTGTACACATAGATTCTTGTCAACATATGATGTTAATACAGGTGATACACTCATTTTCTCTTTTTTGTTCCTCTCTTGTTTTCTGAGCAACTGACTTTTGACGGTTGGCCGTTTTTTTTTTATTATTTATAATTATTTAATTCCCATTGAAGTTTACGGTTTCAGTGCACCGATGTAATTTTGGTCAATGAAGTTTAATGTTAAACGTCTTTGTCACAAGTGTCTGATAACCAAATTTGAGGGATCATTGCAAAAAATGTGTGTGTGTGATGAACGTATCGGTATCACCCCAATAAAATCCAATAACTTTTGGGCTCTACTCTGTATCTATCCATCCTGGAAACATACTATTTATAGCCTTCTTCTCTTCCCCTATGACGAAGTGGGTTACTGTTTGGACTATGTGAATTGTGTTGGCATTCAGATGAATGTTTCAAAAATAAAAAAAAACAGGCAGCTTTTAAAGCCGTAGCCACCTCCACAGCTGTCTAGACAAGGGAAGGTCATTTCTGCCAGGGCCATTATTCTCTGCATTTAAACAGAGGTTACACTCCTCTCGTCTCCATTAATCCTCTGCAGCTCAAGTGGGAGAAATGTAAATCATCTTCCTTTGGACCGGTGCCCGCATTCTTTCAAAATAGCCCGTTATAAATCTCTGCTTGTTTTGTATGATGCAAGAGAAATATGGACAAGTATACACAAATATAAAATAATGTAAGACTTCATCACTGTAGTTTGACATCAAGTAGAATGAACTGTCAAACTAAACCTCAATATAGATAAATGAATGTAATACTAAAACTTTGGTAATGCATTGTACGAAACGAATGTGTCACTTTTGGATTACTATCTTGGCGTTGAGTTAGGAAATGGGTGCAATATGGGAGACGGGTTAAAACCCTCTTTACTGTGCAGTAGAAGGAAAACATGTGGATGCAGATACATTGGACCATCTTTGAGGATTATGGCAATATCTTCAGAACCAACCCGTTCTCACTCCCAACTCGTCTTATATAGATATTTGGTCAGTGTCCCTTGGCGTCTGATACAGACGCACCAAAGCACCTTTTTAGCATCTGTATGAGACACACCGGGCTTTTAGCTAACTCCAATGTAAACCCGTGTTTGTGTCCCGTGTGAACTTTTTTTTTTTTTTTACCGTAGTTTTGTATTGTAACTTACTTATGCAACGTCAGTTATGTAGAAAACATACTTATTTTAACCCAAACCACGATCTTTTCCTAAGCCTAACCAAGTGCTTTTGTTGCCTAGACTGTTTGCATGCAACGAGCAGAAACCGTACATTTCCTGTGAACACTTTATTTTGAAAAGACTATGCATGTAACGAGTGGAAACTGTACGTTTCCTGTGAACATGGAAGTTTATTTTGAAAAGACTATGCATGTAGCCCTGTGATAGTCTGGCGACCTGTACAGGGTTTGTACCCTGCCTTCACCCAATGTCAGGTGGGATTGGCTCCAGCCCCCCCCCGACCCCAAATGGGATACAGATAATGGACTATGCATGTAATGAGTGGAAACTGACATGCCATCCTTGACACGTCCAAAACTGACGTTTGAAGCGTCGGTGTTTGACGAGTTGGGAGTGAGTACGTGTTGTCAGAAAGGTTGTTAAAAATGTGCACTGTGGAGTTTGTGACCTGCAGTAGCGCTATGGAGAAGTGTTTTTAAATTTGTGTAATGCAATTACACTGATCAACAGTTAACAAACATGGATGTAAACTGCATGATTTAGAATATGTGGGAGAAAAAACCCCAGCTTTGCAAAGGTTGGGAAAGAAAAATGCATTCGCACGCACGTTCGTCAGGCCTCAAGGATACACACAATGTGTTTTGGTGGGTTACACTGAATATAAACACAAACTTTGTTTACAGGGGAAACTCCACAGGGCACCTTTAAGTGTTGTTAGCCGACCGTCTGGCTTTCTAAAAGGTCGCCGTGGATTTAACTTTCAGGAAATGAGATGCTTAGCTCTGTGACTGGAATGTAATCATCAATGCAGAAGTTTCAAATGTAATATCTGTAAAGGTGAAGCCCTAGTTAAAACCTGCACACCCCTGTCTGGCCAGACACTTTTACACACTACAGGTAAATCACTTTTTTGGCAAAGGAAAGAGGGAAATCCATCAGATTTTTAATTGGAACATGATGCTAATCGATAATAGAATAACAGCTGGGTTGTCTTCCTCCACTGAACAGGGCATTATAACAGTGTTTTTCAACATGCACCATACGCACTGACAGTCATGTTAAAACTATGGTTGCGGTTGATGCGTGGGTGAATATGAGGTGTGTGTGTGTGAGAATCTGTAAGCAGCCAACATCGCAAAGCCAAGTTGGGTGTTGATCCACACTTGGGCGACCTGTGCTGGCTCCCCCTACAGCCATCACTGCTGGTGTGTATACACACACACACCAGCACCACAGGAACAACACACACGTAAATTTGTTCCACTGTGACCTTTTTCAAAACAGCTTTAAACTTGCCAGGAACACTTACAGCAAACAGCAGCCAAGGAAACTAACCGTTTCATACTTGCAAAACAAAAAATGTTATCTTCTATACAGCCTTTAAACAAGAGCAGTGGGGATGACGAGTCAACTGGAAATTGGCACGGACGCTCGTATACCCGCATCTAATGAGTAACAATCACTCGAATCGCCACTTTAACCCTTTGAACTCTGCAACAGAAACTGTCTGCCACTGCCTACATTGGTGTTTTTTGCTCATTGTGATGTCATTTCTTGGAGTGTTTTCAAATGCTTCATATCCTCAAAATCTGTACAACCTAAACTAAAAGGTTATGTAAATCAATAAACCAGAATAATTGATAAAAGTATTGAAATTGTGTCATAAATTTAAAAATAAACTAAAATCTGACATGTGTTTTTCATAAACTTGTACTAAATAAACACAAAACTAGGGCTGTCAAAGTGAACGTGATGATTATGCGTTACGGCAAATTTGTTTTAATGCCACTCATTTCTTTAACGTAACCGATCTTTGAAGATGCTGGTATCATATGAAACTAGAAAACCTGTCATACTAGCTTGTCGCCAAGGAGGCTAAATAACGCTTCAAATTATGCTAAATTTTCCTGTGAAAAGACCGTTTTCAAAGGGGTCCCTTGACCTCTGACCTCTAGATATGTAAATGAAAATGGGTTCTATCAGTACCAAAGAGTCTCCACTTTACACACATGCACACTTTATGATAATCACATGCAGTTTGAGGCAAATCATAGTTAAGTCAGCACACTGACACACTGACAGCTGTTGTTGCCTGTTGGGCTGCAGTTTGCATGTTATAATTTGAGCAATAAATATATTCAGTACATACATTTGCATAAAACAAGCATAGTTGTGCACTCACGTGTTGATAAGAGTATTAATTACTTGACAAATCTTTAAGGTACATTTTGAACTGATAAAAAATGTGCGATTAATTTGCAAATAATCACATTTAAATATGGACAATCATGCGATTAAATATTCGAATCGATTGACAGCCCTACGCAAAACATACTGATTCGAAAGATTTCTAAATGTAGAAACGTGAACAAAATATTTCACACTCCATAAGTTATTTGAACTATGCACATCGTTTAGTTTTTGAGATATGCTCATATTTATGAGCAGATAGCATGCAAACAGCGATCTCCTGCGGCCTTTAAGAGGCAATACTCTGACGCCACTGCCCGTTTCAACACATTTGTACTGCACATAACATATCACAAGCATACAACGTAATAACGCCAAAGACAAAAGCCTTAGCTTTCTGCTGCAAAACGAATGAATGTTGTACCTATTATGGTTTTTATTTCAGCCCTGGAAAACTGGTCAAATGCAATTGATATTCGGTGGAATAGAAAACCAGTAGCACTCAGGACCTCAAGTGTTGGGAACCACTTCATCACTCTCTATACTCGCACCTTACCCTGCTCTGTCGCCCCCAGAATAACGTTACAGACCTCATCATGCAATCATAAATGGTCACATCTTGTAATACAGGCAGGAAAATATTAGGCGACCGATTTGAAGCTGGGCCTGCAGTGGTAAAGACTAGACCATAGCTGCAATGAAAAGCCTTGGATGTTCAATATCAGCTTTGTCATCAAGTGTCATCCTTTTGAGACACTTAAATCAGTTACAACGTCTAGACACGGCCTACAGGGACAATGAGACCTTAATAACTGCACAGCAGTTTGGATATTATAGCCGCAAGCAGACATTCCCAATGTCGGGCGAGTAAAAGATTTAAGACCGTCAAAGAGTCAAGTACTGAGTGGTAATATTCAAAAGATTGATTTTTGACAGTAACGCATGTATAGTAATAAAGTCGTTTATCCACTGACATTTTGAGAGTTACAACGCAATTACCTACACGCAATATCAAAATAATAAATATCTGGAGCGCCAAGTTTGCTATTGATTTGTGTGAAAATAATTACATTATGCATCCCGCCCACATGAGCCGGCAGCTCATCTCACTTGTTTTGATAAATACGCCGTTTTTATTTAATAAGCAAGAAAACTATCTTAAGTGGCACAACTTTGACACTCTGTATTCATCCTTAAAAAAGGCTTTATGCTCATTTATATGAGTGTTTATGCCAGAGTGACATTAATTAAACTTGAATGTAGTTTGGATCCTTAATGGGGCACTCTGCTCCCTCAGCAGTATCTTGGTTTTCTTATTCAGAATGTCATGTTTATTTGAGTCTTCAGTGAGATGTTGAGCAACAAATGATAGAGCATCATAATACTTGGATTTGATTTTGATACTAAGGTCCTATAAATCCTGATCCTTCAATGTGGACGATGTGGAGTCCATTAATTCCTGATAATAGACACCTCAAAGTGCATTATCCAATTCACCCAAACCATCGTATAACTTCTATGTAATATAGTGATAGTAATCAAGTTGTTAGCTGCACTTTGCTGTATGTAATACCAGTATATTGTATAGGGCTGCAACTGACAATTATTTTCACTATTAATTACTCTATTGATCAGAATTTTTCCCAATTACTAGATTATAAGTTTAGTCTACAAAATGTCAGAAAATAGGGACAAATGCCTGTCACATTTTGACTGCTACAAATTGCTTGTTTTGTCTGATCCACAGTCTTTGGACTGACTTGTTCGATGAGATAGAAGCATAGAAAAGCAGCAAAACATCACATTTTACCACAGGAACAAGGACATATACCGCAAATTACAGACTATAAGCCGCTACTTTTTTCCCACGCTTTGAATCCTGCGGCTTATACAATGATGCGGCTAATCTATAGAGTTTTACGGGCTAACGGCCCGGCTAAAAAGCACTGCTCGTTTTGGACAGCACATATTCACCTCGAGACGAAAGTGACACCGAGAGCGACAACGACAGAGAGACTGAGAAAGTGTGTGATGAAGTCATTCTGAGGCTGTTCAACTCCGACACTGAAGAAGACGACTTCAATGGTTTCAGTGCGCAGGAGGAAGATGAACATAGCGATCAGTGACTTTTCTGGTAGGCTAACGGGCTACGGCTAGTAGGCTGGTTATTTTTCAAACCAGCAGTGTTATTGCCATGTTACGTTACTGTCGTTTTACTGCTGTGTAACTGCTGTGTTACAGGCATTGTTCAGAAAACAAGCATTTCGTTAATTAATTTAAAAAAAAAAAAACTTTATTTGTACCATCTTTCTGTGTAAACATCTCATGTTACAACGTGGACACCTGCGGCTTATAGACAAGTGCGGCTTATATATGTACAATTTTTTTTTTCTTTTTAA
>CAKALG010027392.1:0-18356 GCA_916700815.1 Helicolenus hilgendorfi | reverse complement strand
AGGGGGGTTGATGGGGCTTTGGCAGGTACAGCTGCCCCCGTAGGCTCCGTGGGGATGAGTGACAGTGAAATAGAAGCACCTTGGAAACCGGGGTCAGGGGTTAGACAGTTAGCATGTTGTTCACAAAGCCTGCGGGAATACATAATCTTATTACTGTCAGAGGAAGCAGAGAAATACATCCGCAGATGGCTGCAGGGTTGAGCATTGAAATTCTGTCCAATGTCCAGGGGTGACTATTGTTTTATAGATTCCAGTGAGGCTTTAAATGTTTCTTTTACATGTCTGGTTGGTTAAATACAGCTAAATGCAGATACATTTTCTAAAAAAAACATTCACGTTTATTTTTCATTTGACTTAAAGGAGAACTACGGACATTTTCAAAATTCATACATGTTATTCCTATGGTTTTAAGACAGTCCAAAAGTATTAGTAAACATGAACAACTCTCTCCCAAATCCAAAAACTAGAGTCTAAAACTCAAATTTGTGATGTCATAAGGTATAAAGTGTAGAGCTGCTCCATAGACAATGAATGGGGAGAGATGTTCTAGATAACACTGAGATCACCCAGGGGAATGTTCTGAGTATGTGGGAACATTTTCTGTTTCACAACTGAGAAAACAACACTAGAATAAAGCTCATTTGTGTATAAAAAAAAGGAAACTAACATTCTGTTGGTCCATAAAATCAGTCTCCAATTCATTGTCTATGGAGCAGCTCCAGACTTTATACCCTATGACATCACAAGTTTGAGATTTAATCCTCTGGTTTCTGGCTTTGAGAGAGAGAGGAGCTCATGCTTACACATATTTATTGAACTTTCCGAGGCCATAGAAATAACATATTGGGATTCTTAATTTAGGTGGTGTTCCCCTTTAAGATGTGGTCAATGTTAGGCAACTAAAACACTTGGTTAAGGTTAGGGAGACATTGTGGTTACGAGGTGTGACCGTAGACTGTACATAAAGATGGATGACACGTCTCCACTTTTTGACATCATTTGGAGCCAGAGTAGTGATCAGACGGTAGAGCCGCGGTATCAAGATCACCCTCCCAAGCCAATCGTGAGCCGAGCCTGACCGCAGGTGTCAACGAGAGAGACTCACATCTGCCAATCATGACATCTCAGCGACTTTTATAAGCAACTCATTATAACCAAATTTATCAGAAAAAATTAACACTTGAGCATACATCAATTTGGTAATAGCTACCTAAAATGACAGAAACCATCTTTGGGAATGCATTTGACGTGTACTTTGAGGTCCACTATGAAGGTAATTTGCAGGGTTAGATGGCTGGGGAAGATCGTGGTCTTGGTTAATTAGGCTATTGAAAAAATCAAAGCTAACTTGAAGCACGAGACTGGACAAATATATATATATATATATTTTTTACGATGCAAGCACCAAAACCACAAACTTTTCCTAACCTTAAAGCTAGGGTGGGTGATGCATTTTAGATTTGTTTTTGCTAATTTGTAGAAATTCTCTCTACATCCTGACGGCAATCAATAAATAAAAATCCGGCATCTGTGGCTGTCACAGGACTGTAATAAGCCTGTCCAATAATTTCATTGGACGTGTTACCTGTCTTCTTGACAGTTGTGAGTACTGACAATAGCCATGTTCACTATCAACGTTCATTATGATTTATTCTTGTTTATAATGATAATTTTGGGGGAGTGGCTTTGGAGGGAGGCCTGAATGGACGGGCTGTCAGTGTTGCCGACTTTGTCGCTAGATTTAGGGACTTTTGGAGCTACTGCTGGCAACACTGAGCCAACATAATATAAAGGACACAAATATCACTTTTTACAATATGGGTCCTATAAGGCCACCGTATTATTTAAGAGAAAGGTCAGTCAGATCGTCTGACATTGACCATTTTTGGAATTTCATTTGGATAATATTTAAAATCTATTGTACTCTTGCTAGTTTCTCCAATGTTACCTATCCCAGTTTTAATTGGGTAACTTTATTTCCTGGACTGGAAAAATCCAGTCCAGGTATAAAGTATATAAATGAATCTTGCTGGCAACAGGGTTGAAGTCAAATCTGAGCTTCTAAGGGCAAAAGCAGTGACATTTTTTTTGCGGTTTTCATATCAGCCTTAAATGTTCACATACATGGTAAATCCTCAGTTCTTCTTTAACATAAGTAGCCTCTATTTGCCTCTCAGCTTTGTTTCTCCTCCTCGTCTCTGTTGGCCCCGTGTGGCTTCTCTCCTTAGTGAAATGGTGTCTCTTTCACATAATGTCTCCCTGGGGATGTTTTAGGCTTCATACATTTCCACCTCATTTACTTTGCCAGCCTGGGGACTGCAGACTGGCTATGACTGCTCACTGTGTGTGTGTGTGTGTGTGTTTGTGTGGGTGAGTCGATGGTTGTTGTGGTCGACACATTATCCTCCTTGGGGCAAAAGAGAGTGTTGGATGTAACTGTGTTTTAGTGAAATTATGTAGTATTAGGATCTGGCATACACACATCATGGGAAGTGATCATCATTGCAGACACAGAAACAAGGACTTGAGTCAGCCTGTTTCTGCAGAAAGACAGATATGATTGTGGCTCTGTGTCTACCTGCCCTGAGTCTAAAACTCTTCTTCTTCAGAGACAATACAACCTGAGGAAACACTGTGCGTCAACCCTTCTCATCTCCTCCACTTGTACAGTCCAGTGAGCACCCGCTGGGAGGACATACGGCCATTATTTCCCCATAGTATTTATTTAATTGTTTGTGCACTCTGAGGGCATTGAACCAAAGCAAGTCTCAAACTGCACAGCACTTTATCAGCCTGCAGCCAACGAAATCTAAAGATGAAAAAAGTCCCAAAAAAGGACAAATTAGTTGGAATTAGAACATTTTGCTTTTGGCTTTTTTCCTATATGCCACAATTTTACCTGTAATAAACCTTTTTTTTAAAGTTTTTACATTGTGAGTGATTATTATAAAAGATGTGATTATAACTGATAATGATAAGTTGATTAATCGATTATCAATTAGCTGATTGACTGAAAATGTATCTGTGATAATCACTTAATCATTTAAGGCTTTTTAAGCAAAAATGGCAAAAATTAACTGGTTTCAGCTTCTCAAATGTACTTTTTTTTTCTTGATCTTTTATGATTATAATGTATGAGTCCTCTGAGTAAATTGAATATTTTGGGGTTTTGGGCTACTGACCAGATGAATGCAATTCGACGATTATCAGCTCATTGTATAGACGTTTTTCGGTCGCTAAAAGCACCATAGATGTGGGTTAGTAGGGGCCTTCTACACCTACCACGTTGTAAAAGTGAAAGCAAAACTTAAAAACAACATGTTCTAACATGTTGTAAAACAGAATAATACATAACGTTTTGAACACAAACGAAAAGGCTTCTTTAGATTTAGGCAACAAAACTACAATTTTTTCTAGGTTTAGGCAACACAACCACTTAGTGAAGTTTAGGGAAAGAGATCATGTTTTGGCTTAAAATAAGTGTCACTGTTTGAAAAGTGAAAGTGAAACTTAACACTTGGGAACACAAAGACACCCAAATATTGTTGGTTTCACACGGTATGCAACCCTCGTCTCCTGGGTGAAAACCCTGTGTTTTGTGTCCCATCCATCACCCCCAACCTCCACCCTATATGGAGTTTCAAGATCTCTATACTACAGTGCCAGTGCCATTTTTGCTCTTGTCATAATTACTATCGTCACTATAGGTCACTGTTGTGTTCTTTTATACATTCTTTTGGTGATCAACGATATGAATCGATGATAAAACCTACTAGTGGGTGTAGTAGGCCCCTTCTGACCCACATCTATGAGGCTTATAACCACTGATAATGCCCATTTAATGACCTGATAACAGTCTAACCGGCTGATAAAGGAAGATATAAAGATGGTTCTTGTTAACTTGCATTTTTGCTATTTGCAGACTGACATTATATAGACCGAACAATTTATTAATAATGAAAATAATCATATCTGTCAGCTTTTTTTTTTTTTGTTATTCTGCCCCAGTGGCAAAGAAGATGAATGCAACTCTGAGCCTCATCTGAGATAAAATCTTTCGCACTGATATTCTGTAATCGATGTGAATTTTATTAATGCGTACACATTAATCTGATGACCCTCTTTCTTTTACACTTTAAATAAAATATAATTTTCTCCCCCCTGAGCATTTGCAACAATAAACACAGCGTTGACAGACAGGGAGGCACGTCCCTTTCAAATGGCTCATTCTTTAATTGTTTTGAACAGACTCACTGTTGAGCAGCCGTGTACAGTTTATTTATACATGCTATCAAAAGCAGCCTCACACGTCATTAAGCTTTGTTTTGTCACTCTTCCCGCTGGTTGGCATTGATTGCCTCTATGAATAGCTACACTTTGCTAGATGACAGACGCGGAGCAGCACACTGCAACACAAATACCAGGATAGACACCAGCAGCACTCTATTCATGCAGCAGAAAAAATGCTATAATGTGTGACAGAGAGACACACAGCGAGAAAGAGGGAGTACATGATGCTGTGAAATTATTGTTATTCTAAAACGAGGTGAGACGGTTGAGAGGGAAATGTGGACCTGGTCGGTTGCCATAGTGATTTGTGAACTGTAGGTGCTGCAGGGGACGGTATGTTCAAGTGTGTGTTCGTGGAGCAGCGCACGTGTGTGTGTGTTTGTACATGAGCAAATAATAGGCATTATATTTTTGAAATTGTAACTAATAATGCAATTTTGTTTTTAATATAAAGTAAAATACTCAATGCTTTAAATCACAGTGGTATTTTAAATTTCAACAATACAATTCTTAATGATTATAATTATGTGTTTTGCTGCAGCAGTTTGTGTGCTTACATGTGTGGGTGTGTGTGTGTGTGGGTCATATGTAACAGAGTTCATCCCACTGGTTGGATCTAACAGCTGATCTGAGTTGTGTGTTTTGCACATGGAGCCTTTTGCTCCGGCCTCTTTCAGTCTGCCTGACCCAGCTTCTCTCCTCTGCTACAGGGGCTCCTGACTTACAAACCAACACCTTTATACTCATCAGTCCGACCCAGATGTGTCGTGTTAATTAGTCCACCGGTGGGAACAGTTTGGACCACAGTTTTCTTTGGTGTGGGTCATGACTAGTTAAGTCAAATCTATATTTAAAGGTGCTAAATGCAAGATTGGGAGCATTTCTATTGCCTCTGCAGGGCTCTCATCATGGCGACGCCTGAGCCAACTAATTGTGCCAACCATGGATGTGTTAAAAGAACTGGATACAGCGTTGAAAGGCGGGGAGCCGTCCATTCCTATGAGAGTTGCTCATTGGCGCATGAAGCCTAAATGGCTCGACTTCCGTCTGGAAAAGTACCCGGATCTTGGCGGAGTGCCAATAGATCCCCCTAAATGCTACGTCGTTCCTTTACAAATCATTTGACAAATGAATAACTCATACACATAGATACGTTTTGTGCTGCACTGCTAGATTAGAGATCCACACATGATAAATAGTGACGTTGGGGGAAATATTATGGCACAAGGACATTTTTATTGGCTTTTACATGAGCATTTACATCGTTATTTATAGTAGATTAATGACAAATATGTAAAATATTTAATGTAAACAATGAAAGGGAAAACATCAGCTTTCATCAGGGGGGCACATATTTTTTTTGTAGGGCCTGATTTGGCCCACAGGCCAAATATTTGCTTTTCACTGTTATAAACTCTGTTGTAGAATGCATATTGTTGATATTGAGTCAATAACCTTATAAACAGTGCTTATATAAGGAGTTTTGTACTGGACATAAGTTTGAACAGAGATCAATTAGCTTAAAATAATTGAGCAAAATATATCGGCATTAAAGGTAGGGTTGGTAAAGATGTTTGAAACATTTTTGTTATATTTGTTGAAATTCTCATAATATAGGGGCAGTGGCTTCGGAGGGAGACCTGAAGGGATGGACTGTCAGTGATGCATACTTGGCGACTTTCTTCTAGATCTATTGACTTTTGGAGCTAGTGCTGCTAGCTATACTTTCATTGGAAAAGAGATGGCAACACTGGGCTGGGAGTTCAAAGATCTAGTGTACTTTTGCCAGTTTCTCAAGATCACCGACCCTGCCTTTAACTACAAATCTTGAACTGAACAAAATTATTTGAATTTCTTCCTAAATTCAAAAAGTGTTGCCATGAAAATGAACTGAGAATTTTGAGATTCAAACAGATCATCACCAATTGAATATTTCAGATTAAAATCTGCAACATATAGACCCAGAGTATCTGCTCCTCTCTGTAACAGTTAAACCTCTTTCCACTTTGTCTCATTCTCTAACTAAATCATCTTGGTTCAGCCCCACTGAAACATTAAGTCATACTTACTACTTCAAGTTCTTTCTTTCTTTTTTTCACCTACGAATCATCTCCTCCTCCGCTCTCCTTCTATTCTGCCTCTCTTTGCTAAATTCATTACTGTACCTCCCTCTCCCTTCCGTCTCCCTGCTCTGTTTATAGCGACATCATCTTTATTCCGGGCCCCTGCATCTCATGTTGGCCCAAACACACATGGCACAGAGGAAGAGTCATATATTGCATGACAGTAAACAAATAACCGCGCTTCGAAACTTTGTTGTTCTTCCGGACAGAAGGGCTAAAAGTGTTTTGGCCCCCTGCTCACATTTGCAGATCAATGGAGGGCATTGAGTGTTGCTCTGAGTGGAGCCTCCTGTTTGTTAACTGGAATGAACAAGCACAAACAAAAACAAGAGCTGGGAGGAGCGGGTGAGGGATGAGGCCAAAATGGTATTTATAGTGGGTAACTATAGCAAAGTCTGCCTCATGCCAGTGTGGTACAATCCTTCTCCTCCCCTTTTTCTTTCTTTCCTCCCCTTCCCATCATTCTTTGTCTTTTCTGCTGAGTTATTGCGCTGTGTGAATGCTGACTGGTGGGAGCGCCTGATTAGACGCAATCAGCGTCATGTAGCTTTGCTGCGTTTGGAGAATGAACGATGGACAGAGAGATACGGAGGCGGAGGAGACAGGAAATAGATACAAATATTAAAATGCAAAAAGGGAGAGAAAAACAGATTATAAGATACAAATTGTGTGAATAATCAAAGTAGAGATGATATCTGCAAGGGCGTAGGTTTGGTTAAACAAAGTACAGTAGTATTTGGTAAATAAATAGCCTACATGAATATTATTTTCTTCATTTATATAAATCTCTATAATCGAATTAAATTAAATCAGTTATCATGCTTTATTATTGTAATGGTAGTATATATATATCTTAATGTATCCTCATACCTGCTACAGGAATGAGTCCTAAAACCCGGAAATGAGTTAGCATTTTAATACTTCCGGTTCCCTCGTCTGGAAGTCAATGGGTTTAGTTAGATGCCTGAAATAAGGTCTGTGATTAACACAAAATGAAGAGATTTTAACGTTTTGTTCTAAGAAAATGGGTCAGTAAATACCCCACTAGTGAATTTTGAAGCCATAATGTGTCTTAAAAAAAGTCTTAAACAAGTTAAAATTCGGAAATCATAAAAGTGGTGTTCATTTGTGAAGATTATCTTGCTGAACAAAATGTGTAAGTATCATGAACTTGTGTTTGCCACAAGGCTGATTTTCTGCAATAATCCATAATCCAACTGAAAAATCCCCTTGACTTTTTGTTGAAGGAACCATTGTGATGCTAACTTCCTGGTTGGTGTATAAAAATATGTCATCCCTGGAGCACTCTATACAGTACAACGGTTCGTATGATATCTTACGAAAAGTTATACCTAATTTTTTTGTGCATTTTCCTACGAAACGTCCAGCAACATGTGATGCAAGTGTCAGTTAAGTGCTCATTACATCCTTAGAGCCTTTTCAAAATAAACTTCCGTCTTCACAGGAAACAACTTGGTTAGGTTCAGGCAACAAAACTACTTAGTTATATTAGGAAAAGATCATGGTTTGGGTTAAGATAACAACGGAAGGAGTGTAACTTAAGTACGGAAGTTACATACAAATGACAAATAAAAAGTGACAAATAAATCAACGTTGTGCTTTCACACAGGATATGAACACCGGTCTCCTGGGTGTTTTTTGACCCACCCATCTACCCCAATCTTCTCCCTATGTGGTGTTTGTCACACTTTATACTTCCCGGTTCACGATTACGTAGATTACACACAAATAGATTCCGTGGGATATACTGTATACTAATAACAGTGCATTACTTTTTGTAGTTGTAGCTACGAACGGTGTTTGAGAACAGCCCGTTGGACAAATTAAATCTATTTTTATATCAACAATGAACCTTTAAACTCAATAAAAATGTTTTATTTCTATCTTTACTACAAAGAGCCCTGTTGTGTATTGAATTATCATTGATGGATAATCAGTTCTAGCATCCTTTTAGGTATATAATCTGTAAATAAAAACAGCTCAATTATGTTTTTTTTTACCTGAAAATGAGAGTTGGGGGACTTTTTTCAGCCCTTAGTAGTGGAAATTACACCTTTGAATATATTTGACTTGGCAGTAAAGCAGGTGTGGTAATACTGTGCTTGTAATCTGCTGTGCTATGTTGTGTATGTATAAAAGGTGATCCAATAACTCTACCCTGTGTGTGTCCATGTGTGTATGTACTGTGTTTGTGTTTGCACTACCAAAGTCATTTACCCATCTGCTTTCCGCAGTGTGTAAACAAGTGAGCACAGCAGAACCGCGAGGCTCTGTCTCCGTCTCTTCATCCGGCTCACTGTCATTCATGCCGGCCTCCCTATTCTCTCACCTGTCTGTGTTTGTATGCTCTTTACCTTCACCATGTGCACACTTGTCAACATACCACATTATAAAAATGTGACACGGAATAACTGAAATGTCTTGATATGTAAGAGCTCTTCCAATGATTTTAGAAAGGGACATGGCTCTTTTTCAAAGACAGATGACTGTCTCCCTAAAGCTGTGAACAAACTTTTAGATTATTAAAGGTGCTAAATGCGAGATTGAGAGCACTTCTATTGCCTCTGCACAGCTCTCAACATGGCAACGGCTGAGCTGGACGCTCGTAGCTAATGGTGCTAACAGTGCTAAGAGTGAAAACGGCAGCAACACTGCTAACAGAGCTAACAGTGTTAACCTGAAGGTGAACTGGAGGATGGGTGCTATATGCTTCTGCAACAATCAGCTGTAACCGTCGTATGAGTGCAGTGCAGAGCAGCGGCCGTGAGCTAGCCATTCGGGCAGGCTCACATGCACGAACATGCACTAAAAGTAATGTCAATTAATGTCAACAAAGCATGAACAGGCTCGGATTACAACACACACAGAGGGAGAGTGACTTAATTCTCTGCTCAGTTAGACATTACTCCTCTATATCTTTATATAGCAAATAGTTGTTTTCAGCTATATTAATGATATATATCGTATAGAGAACCTTTCCCTGCATTTCCTGTCTGAATCCTGTCTACTATCACTATCTTTATAAAAAGCAAATTGCCAAAAGAAAATCCCACAGAATGTAGAGGATTTTTTGGTCTTGACAATAAGACACAAGTCTATATTTAACACCTGAAGAATTATAAAAGACAATTGGACAACAATTAGACTACAACTATGAACTGTATTATAAGATTTGTCTCATTTGTGGCCCAGCACTATTTTGCTTGCTGTTTTCAGACACTCTCTTGGTCATCATTTCTTCTGCAATGCAATGTCAATGGTTCTGACCTTGTTGAAAATAATCTTAAGAGGATGACCAGCAGCGACTGGATCAGAAGAAAACAAGGCAGGTAAGTCAAAAATACTCTTTACTGTGTCAAAAAGTCAGAGGTTGAAAGTAGGTATGTGATCAAAACTGGCAAACAAGATCATAAGGCAGACAAAAGTAAAAAAAAAAAAAAAAAAAGGTAAGTTAAAACAAACAAACAAACATGGCAAGAAACATGCACAAAGGCTCAAAAGACAATGTGACAGGAGAGGCTGGAGATGGGCTGGTATAGTATATACTAAGAGACTAGTTAGGGGATGGGGAGCAGGTGTGTGGGTGGGTGTGGAAATCAGGTGAGTGAAAACACACAGGACAATTGCTGATGAAGTTAGGCCCCATTTATACCTAATATCAATATGTGATCTGTATATATAAATACATTATCTGGATAATGGCATCCGAGTCACCAGTCTTTGCATTTACACTTGATGTTAAAATGCGTTCTTGTTATCTCGTTTGTGCCCGCATTGTGATCTCAATTTTAGTTATAGGTTGGGTTTGCTGACTTGTCAGTAGACTGCATTCCATATCTCATACTTTGTCTTTTTACTTTTAGTACATACCAAAGCTGCCCTTACAAAGTAGGCTATGTACTGTTGCATGAAATATGCATACAATTTGGACGTACTACTACTACTTACTTCGCCTTGAACTTTGACCCTCTTGCTCATATGTCCGTCGGCCTCTGTCATTTGAGCTGTCAATGAGCTGTCATCAAGCTGTCATCCGTCTGTGCTCTCAGCGGCTCAGTTGATGTGATGTGTCTTCCGCTGTGCAGAGGATAGTGGGTCAGAATAGCCAGAAAAGCATGCTGACTTGCATACTGCAATATACAACCTCTGCAGTAGGACATCCTGGTATTTTTGGCATACTGCAGTTGACATACTATGTATTGGGATATACTAAATCTTTTTTCTGGCATACTAAATAGTATGGTAGTATGGGTATTGGAATGCACCAATGGTGCGTCCCAGGTCACGGAAGCACTGCCATGGACTGATGTCATTCATTTCTAAATTACTTTTGGGGAAGGATGACTGCTACATGTAGCTTTTTGCCAGGCTTGCTCGAGTTAGGTGACCTTTCAACTTTATGGGTGAATGTGGTAACACTGGACTAATTCCATTCACACCTGGCCGAGATCTGATCAGAATGAGAGCCAGACCAGACCTGATTCAACCACATTCTGCATGCATTTACACCTGTCGTTAAGATGCGTTTTACCTAATCAAGATAACACATCAAAATACGGATCGCATTAGGTGTATATGAGGTATTCGTGACTAGCAGGGAAAAAAGATGCAATAATTAAGAATTGGCTTTTGCTGTGATGCAAAGAACTGCTATTGTATAAACACTGGCACCAGAATCAATTATAATAGCATGATGAAATGTAGATTTAGTCAACACCAGCCATCCTAAAAATGATGTTCCCATACAACAAAACTGCATTGTGAATTGAGGGAAATGTATTTTGTCATGGAATGTCTTTGACCTATCGCAAATACGTTTCTAATGACAGTCAGCAGAAGTCCATGTAGGGTGGTGGGTGGGGTAGATGGGTGGGTCAAACAAACACAGGATTTTAATCCAGTAGGCCGTTGTTTGTGTCCCATGGGAAACCAAAAGTCAACGTTCACTTATTTAAATTTACGTCTGTAGCTTAACAATGTAACGAATGTAGTCATTTTAAGCATTTTAAGCATTTTTTAACTAAACCTAACCATGAAGTTTTGTTGCCTAAACCAAAACCATGAAGTTTTGTTGCCTAAACCAAAACCATGTAGTTTTGTTGCTTTTTGGCTTTGTTTTGTTCAATGTCGTGGTCATTTTAAGCTAAACCATGATGTTTTTTATACTAAACCTAGCCCAGTAGTTGTGATGCGTTTTTAGTTATGTTTGGTTTCAATTTACAACCTTTTTAAAACTGTATAAAACTGTGACCGTAATCCGTGAGGAATTATGTTTCCCTCAAAATGTAATTAGGAATGCAGTTTAGTTGTATGGGAAAGTCTTTTTGTAGGAGCTCAGTCTAACCTGGATCGGTCAGTTGGGACGGGTAAGCTCAAAATTAAAGCATTAAAGACTGAACTTATGCTATTGACAACTTGATCTATTGACACAGACATGCATGGGCTGATGCAATTTTCGTTTTACAATTTGCATCCAAAGGGGATTGATCAGAATGTAACAGCTTTGGATATGAAAAATAAATCCCCCATATCTCAGTTGAATCACCACTCCGTCGTCATCAAGTGGAGCAGCTCCATGATTTGTCTTTGCGACATCATCATTAAAGAGAGTCCCTCTGCTTCAGATACAGCTGCAAATCCAACCATTACAAATGAGCTGGACTATATGAAATGATATATGTGAATATTACATTATAAATATATTTTTTTAATTAACATGAATCCAGCTGGATGATGGAGGCTCCACTGGAAGTCGTCCGACTACATGCATGTAATATGCATGTACATCAAGGACCAGCCTCCTCCTCCTCTTCCTCTGTACAATGTCATACAGGCTCATACAGTTTACCTCTGTCCTTTACTTACCACCCACCCCCCACCCCGCCACCCCTCTGCTCTCTCTCCCCCTCTGTCTCTCATCCTTCCCCTCCCTGGTGAGCAACATGGTTTGCAGGCGTGTGTGTGATCTGAATTTCAACATCAGTGTCTGTCTACCAACCAGACTCCTGGGATGTTGCTGCCCAGAATCCTTGTTTTCCCTTCCTTCGACTCCCACCCTGTTGATTTTCTCTCTCTCTCTCTCTCTCTCTCTCTCTCTCTCTCTCTCTCTCTCTCTCTCTCTCTCTCTTCGCCTCTAAACTGGCAGTGCAATCACATCACTGAGTCAGAATTACATTCGGCTAATCGCCTTGATAATTTCTACGAGCTGTAGCTGACAAATAAACGCCTGATTTGACTCTCGTGCAAGGCGCTAATTTTATGAACAAGGATGCACGACATAATATATACTGATCTTTAAGAGCATCTGTGTGGCACACATCGTACATAGACTGAGTCAGACTCAGTCCTCCTGCTGCTGTCATGGGAACAAAAGCGCTGTCTGATTTGCTGAGGGATTCTGGGCTTAAGAAACCTCGACATCTAGTTGTTCATTTTGCTCTGCCCTTAAACGGGTTTAGCGATCACGGTTCCTTTCAGTTCAAGAGGTATTCGAAGAAAAGGTGCAGCTCAGATGTGTGTCGTTCATGCGATTTCTGTCGGCAGAGCAGATGATTTTATTGCTGCTGGGAAGTATGAACCAGCTTATAATTTGAAAAGAGGTTTAAGCTCATTTCAGTCCCTGTGGTACAGATAACAGCAGATTAGTTTGAATAAGTTTAAGCCATTACGTCTAGGTATTAAATCATGGAAAGTTTTCATGTTGTATTCAAAGTATTCACAATCATTTTCATTATTTCTTTCTTTGTTTGATTGTCAACAACTTGTATACAGGCGGCAATTAGATTTAGAGGGGGGATCCACCTACACCGAGCGAGCGTCTTTGACCCACCGAGTTAATTCCCCTGGGCAGACTGCGACGACCCCACCCGTTTGAAAATGTGAAATATTTTCGGTTTGTTGTGATTATGATATCATTTTGTTTTATAATTTTTATGAGTACCCATAGACTGTACATAAGAAGTGGACATAGTCACCGTGACGTCACCCATTGGTTTGTGTACTGGCTTTTTTTTTGGCATTTTGGCCGTTGCCATGTTGCTTTTTTGCAACCAGAAGTGACACAAGAAGGAGGAGCTAAGTACAACCGAACGCTGAATATGACATTATCAGGCGACCAAAAAGGTTATAATTAACTTTCCTGAACTGAAAGCACACTGTGAAAGGGTTCAAATTCTGAGATGAAAACACAGACAACTCCCCGACTGGACGACGCCGTGGTAGCGATCTGTCAGTCACAAGGTAGCCACGGGGTAGCTCCACCGTCACCATGACAACTAACAACAATCGCCATTTTCTGTTATAAGCTGTTAGTCAAATGACCACGGAAAACAGTTCAATGTCCGTTCTACTCCTATTCTGTTTCTATGGTCTTACTTATGCTTGAGGTTTTCTGTCTGGTGATGATTTTAGTCTTGAATATTTCATAGTGTTGCAGGGAACATGCATTGTATTGGAGAGGTAAATATGTAGCTCCCGGTGTGAGTATGCAGTGAAAAAGTGAGAAGAACATCCTCCCATGTTCTCATTGAGATGCATCTCAGTGGAGCTCTTGTCTCTGCTGCTGTTACACTCGCCCCTGCAGCTTGAACAAGCCCCACAGAGACACATACAGTAGCAGCAGCGGCAGCAGCATTCGACTAACTCTGCAGCCCGAGGCTGGACAGACACATCATCATCTGGAGTGGGATCATGAAGCATCAGTTACACGTTTTCACTGGGGCATAAAATGAAAGAGAGACGATTTTATTCTGCGTAACAACTTCTCAATGCTGCTCCTTCTATTCAAGGGGGATGTAAGAGGGGTGTTTGTGTGTGTGAGGTGTTTAGCGGTTGACTGATTTGAGTTTTTAAAGACATATTTTTGGATTGAAGATGTATTATATTTAACTTGTTCTAAATTGACTACTTTTTATTTAAACATACTATTCCTTACCCATCCTTAACCAAAGCGTTACTGTTGGTGTGTATTTGCCATGCCGATGGATCCAGACCTGCAAAATGCTCATGTTCATAGTTTTTGTTGGGACATGTGTTATTAAATGTCTCACACACCACCGCTCTCTCACCCACCTTATTGTATTTCAACAAAATGCCTCGCCGATGCAGCATCTTCTTAATTTAATTTCCGCTTGTCCCCGTCGCCTCAGCTTTCTTTCACTTCTCTATATCCTCACCAAAGTCACTTTAGGTTGGAGCTTCATGTCTGCACTCCATGTTCTGAGCCTCTGGGCTTTGATCTTTGTCTGTCACCGCCGACAGACAGCGTGGCCAATTTAATTAGTCAAACAATCCGACAGAAAATGACACCAGCTGAGAGGTGCCTGGTTGAGAGGAGATAGCTCGGTTCAACAGAGGAATCCAACGTATACCGATTCAACCACCTGACGAGATGAAACGCCGGCCTCGTCTCGTGTAACAGCGTAAATTAGGCTCATTGTACTTCTGAATCATCTAATTCTCTAATCATTATTAGTCCATGCTACATGTTCTCTCATCTACAAATTACACCCTTTGCTTCGATGTACGCTCACACACATTATCATCATTAGAAATGTCATCATCAGTGGATTCACAGAGCATATTAGTGATGTTTTGGAGGACTTCCTACACGCTGCAATTATAATTATGAATTCATTACGTACTGTAGCGATGGTGCGTGCCGTGTAAACCTCATTGTGAGGACGTGGAACATGACGAGCCACGATCCTCTTCAGACCTGTTGTTTATTTAAATGCCAGCAAGTTAACATGCATCACCTGACATTTCCACCCGCCAGTTCAATAGTCAGAGCTTGTGGGGTGGAAGCGTCAGTGGTGTTGTCTTTCACATGAAGTGGCTTCGGTGACACCAGAAGAAAAGATTGTGGATTTACAGCCTCGGTGCTCTCAAAGCTGTGAGAGTTCATCCTCCACCTGCGTCGACTGGGCGCGACTCTCGTCAACCGTTTCATGTTTATGTTAGAGCTCAATTCAAACTCCCTCATTAAACAGTTCCCACATGAACATCACTCAGCGTCCTGTTGAATCAGTTCATCCCGTTACACCTTTTGCATGTTTAATCCCATTGATAGTGACCCATAACGGGGATGTAAAACAAATCTCTTCTAACCGAGTTACGGGGCAAAATGATTGAATAAGCCTCGGGATGAAAATAGACTGAAAGTATTCAGCACAGTCCATTATCCCAATGAGATTACAGCAAAGACAAAGTCAATATAAGATGGTACAGGCAGCAACCATGCAGAGTGCATTCTCCATAATGTGCTTCCTTTGGAAGCAGTGTAACACTGTGGCAGTTGCCTTGTGTTTATACTGGACAGGGACAGACATCATGAATTTAAATTTTTTTTCAATCTTCTATTAGGCATTGGTTTGAGAGGTGAAGCCAATGTGTAATGTGCCTCAAACTTACATTCTTTCCAATAGCCAGCAGAGGGCGACTCCTCTAGTTGCAAAAAGATGTCTGATTTTATAGAAGTCTATGAGAAAATGAGCCTACTTCTCACTTGATTTATTACCTCAGTAAACATTGTAAACATGAGTTTATGGTCTCAATCGCTAGTTTCAAGTCTTCTTCAATACAGCATGATGTTCATTTAGTAAATTATGGTCCTGTTTAGAGTCAAATAGACCATAAAGCAGGGTATGCTTTGGGCCGGGGCTACCTTGTGACTGACAGGTCGCTACTACGGCATTGTCCGGTCTGGGAGTTGTCTGTGTTTCATTATATTATTATACTTCACTGCCTTTTTGGGAACATTAGCGTGTTTCCTTGCGCATTACCACCACCAACTGTTGATCAGTGTAATAGCGTGAAACCAGAGGCAGTGTATGTGTGCATGTGTGTCATCGTGCATGTGCACAATACAAGCAAAACAGGGACCCGCTCAAACAAAACATCGCTCCGTAGTGCTAGAAGTGGTCAAAAAGTGCACAAGATATCTTTAACACTAAGATGTGAAAGTAGTCTAACTAACTAACTCTAACCAAAGTTGACAGGCAGCAGTGGTATCCACAAGCTAACAAGCACTCTTCTCATATGTTGTTGTTTGGATGGTACTTTTTTAACAATTCATAACAGTTTTATTATAGAGTATCATTTCATTTTGTTTTAATCTATGGTTGTACTTTATGGGTATTTTTTTCCTATGTTTTGGTAATCAACGTAGGTTGGTTGGAATGGGAGAACTGCTTCCATGTTTTTATAGATGAATAAAATGAATCTTGAACCTTTAACCTTGAAAGCAGTAAGTCTGTACGAGAGTCGAGTACGGTCAGGTGGAGTCGAGTGTATATGTGTTTGCAGTGAGCACGTATACAGCCATGGTAAATAAGACCACTTGCACTGCTTAAACCAAGCTAAAATATATCCACAGTACTCCAGTGAGTTTGTAACGCTGTTTAAGGATGTTGTGCTTCCATTTTCTTTCCACTTTGCATGTCTTTGAGTGTCTGGTGGCGGGGCTGTGGCTATTTCCTGGAAGCAGATTGTCGATGCTGATACTGAGCGCTGAAGACTACATTAATCTAACTGTGAAGATGGTAAAGACAGCTGTGCCTATATTGATGTGAAGAGAGGACATAAATCGAACAGTAGTAGACTGAACGGGCCATTAATCTCTGAGGGGGCCAAGGGCATTGCTCACTTTAGCCTTTGGCCAATGGTTCCCATGGCAACCATAACTGGAATAAATTGGGATTCCCTACAAAACACCCACACACACACACACACACACACACACACATATAACTGTACAGGTGTGCCATTGGTATTCAGTGTGCTTGGCAAGGTGGGTTCACTTTAGCCCATTACAGTGGGAAATGAGACACAGCCCTCACCCATCATTACTGTAATTGGTTAAACTGCAGCTACATGTATCTCTCCCCACCTGCTGCCAATTTAGCAATGAGAGCATCCAGTAGAGGATACAAAAAAAAAAAAAAGAAATGCTGAAATAAAGATGACAGGTGAGTTTTCCCTTGGGAGGAGAAGATAAGCAGTTATATTTATATTTTTATGTTCCTCCTACGCTGACAGACTCAGACACACTCTGACAGTTTGTGCACTAACAACACACTTAAGGGACAATTTTGTTAGTTTTGCATGTTTTTTTTTAACTATTAATGGTTTCCATTCATTTAAGCACAACATAGAAAATCATGTGTTGTACTGCAAATTTACATCCATTTTCAAAAGTCTTTGGTGGTCCAGTCGAGCATTCTGTAAAACATCTGCATTGGTTGTTTTTTTTCCTTACAAGCAACTTCCTGAGTCTCTAGTGTGACATTGTTACGGCGTCATGAACCATCTGGGGATGGTATGAGATCGGGGTGAATGATTGGGTCAACAAAGCGTGTGACTTTTATATGGGAGCGGTTTGACCATCATCCTCCTATGAGGATAGTGGTGCAGTCGTTCCCTCTAGTAGGTCTCTTCTGGTTATAGCCAATGTACGCAGTTGAGGGAAGACTTTCATGGTTAAAACGCTGGATGGAAATTGTCCTACAATTCAAAACAACAAATTAAACAATCTCCCAATTTAAGGTTGTGATTGTCATCGCACAACCTTTGCTCTTCGGGCCTCTACCGGTTGTGCTATAGACCATTCGTCATAATGTGTAATTCTACTTTTGGCAATTTAAGTATATTTTGATGGTAACACTTTTGTACTTTTACTTAAAGTTACTGTGAGGAATATTTTACTGGTTATGAAACAGTCTCAGTTTAATTCTGATGCCTCTATGTGACCTAAATAAGTAAACAAGACCACCAGTGACAAAATTGGCTGTTTCTATATAGATATTCTTAATGCTTGTCATCAGTGCCACCAGGTTGGATTCTGTGTGAAATCAGATGAAATCATGGAGGGTTCACCAGAAACTCCTTCAGCTCAGACTCCAGTGGGGCCCACTGCAGTGACCA
>CAKALG010027391.1:0-17010 GCA_916700815.1 Helicolenus hilgendorfi | reverse complement strand
TGTGTGTGTGTGTGTTTTGCCGCTGTGCCAGGCTGTTGCTCTAGTAGGCCCATTGATTTAGTGTTAACTGCTTGTCCTTTGGTTCTTGCCTATCTTTAATTATGATTTAATGCTGTTGCTTTTGTGTCTTGTAGCAAGTGTGTGTGCGTGCGTGCGTGTGTGCGTGTGTGCATGCGTGCGTGCATGCGTGTCAGGCTTTACTAATAATGCCCTAATTTTGGCTGAGATAGCATTCAGAAGCTAATGGACGATAGGGCCACAACCATGTGTTATTTTCATTACTGATCAATCTGTTGTTTATTTATTCAGCAACTACTATTAGTCAATTATTTATAAAAAAAAATATGTAATTCAACATATAAAATGTAAAAAAAAAATGTTTAAATAAAAACTACCCATCAAAATGTTTCTGCAGCTCAAGTTAATGATTTGAAATGTCTTGTTTTGTCCAAATAACAGCCCCAAAACAACAGATTATAATAATTATAATAATAGGAAACAGACAAATAGATAATCATTTCATTTGAGAGGCAGGAAATGTGAAAGTTTGGCATTTTTTCTTAAAAATCAAACAAACAAGACCAAATAACTGTAACATCCCAGGTTTGATTCTGGATGAACCCGTCTCTCTCTCACACAATTAATTATTAGATTATTAAAATTGTTGATGGTTAATTTCTGTTGATCAACTACTTCATTCATTGACTAATCATTCAAGCACAAGTTTTAAACAGGCTTATTTTCTGTGAACCCATCTAACGTACAGTATGACTTCTGGCTGCACTAGTGACCCTCACAACAACATGGTGTTAGATAAACTGTTGGGGTAATTCACTTACAGACCCGAGGCACAAGTCTGCTCTTTGATTGCCTTGATTTGTGTAATTTCATTCTCAATTTATCTGATTCAGACGTAGCAGAACGTATGCTTAACGCCAGCAGCATATATCATTATTCAGAACATTACTTCCTGATGGCGGCCTAAAAAGTAGCTTTTGTCTCTAACTGCTGCCACAAATCAACGAAAGGCTTTTACGTTTCGTTATGGGATGGAAGCATTATCCGTCTTTTCACTAAGTTCAGGTTTGTTGTCTGGTCTCTGCACACCTAAAAAAGGATTATTTAAATGGTCTTTTATTAAAGCTAGTGAAGTGCCTCCATGTTAAGTGGGGCTAATGAAAATATTGAACTTTTGAATAATTCTTTTGGGTTTGGTCAGTATGTTTTCTGGAGTTCAAACATTTATTGCATTTTTGTATGGGGTTCATTTAAGTTCACCCCGCCTGCCTACAAGCAAACAATCTGCTACAGTCACAGTGAGAACAGAAGACCAATAACTCCCTCTCTGTATATAGTAAAAGATCACTGTAACAGACATCCCACTGTGGTCAGATCTCTTCTAAATCAGTCCTTTAGGGTTTAGCTTCACTCACAAAAATCCGGCCTGTAAAACAGTCCAAAACAAATGTTTAGTTCATTATAAGCGCTTGAACTTTACTGGAGGTTTTAATGGTGCCCTCTGACTCTCTGCCAGGCTTTTCATTTTGCTTTGATCCTTATCTCCCTGGGTACAAAACAGTATGTTCTCCATCCAGTTCTTCCACGGAGAGTTTCCTGTAAAAGTGCCTCTTTTCTCATATATCAAAGGCAGCGAAACGCACCATCAATCATTTGCTTAAACCCTTAATCATCCAAGCCCACCAGTCCATTAATGCTAAAATTACTCCTCAACTTCACTGATATTGTAGATCTAACAATCCCTTACAGCATGCTTTAGTACTGCTTAATAGTTTAGTGAAATGAAGCAAATAGCCACTATAGGGCTTTAATTTTACACACAACAGTATCAGATTTTTGGTAGAAAAAGCTATTATAAATCGTATTAATCACTTTTAGGGCTAAAGCTTTTGTTTTTCTTTTTTCAGTTTTGTAATTAGCTCTCTGAGCACAAATTACACAATTCTGGTGGAAAGCTTCAGTCAATTAACTCCCGATTGTAAGAGTGAAAATAATGACCTCTAATCATTGCACAATGTGGCGGAACTATCTAAAGGTCCTGCGGTTATGTTTGTAATACAGAAAGCCTGTTTTGGTGTATACGGTTGCTGTTTTGTTTGCATGGTTTAGTAAAAATCCTGCCATTTTATCAGAGTAGGGTTGTTGTAATTAATTATATGCCATAAAGAGCAAATTTGAGATGCTCGAGCAAGTCCGCTAACAGTCAAAACATCTTCAACAAGTGCAGCTTGAGCATAACATAAGGCATGAAAACATACATTTTTCATGATTTTTACACATGGCTGCACTTCTCTTTGGTTTTCCTCTCGTACTCTGATAACACACCACCATAAATCTGCCAACAGCGTTTACAAAATGAGCTTCAAACACGGCATTTTGACAGGTGATGGTGCTTTTTGTATTCAAGCATATGTTCATATCATCAATTTAGTTTTTTCTCCGGTGACGTGCTACAAAACAACTCTGAGGAAACAATGGAGCCTGTCGGGCCCCTCAATCAAATGCTGAACGCTGAAATAGATCTCCGTCATGGCAGCAACAATTACCCCCAGTATCACTTCCTCTTTAGCGATATTGCCTACAAAATAAAAGCACAAGAATGTTCTCTTTTTTTTCACAGGGTGAGTAATTGATATACATACAAATGGTCATTTTGTGGATTAAGTATTCCTTTAAGAAGATATTTTACAACTAGTTTATAAAAGATGTCTTCCAGACATTTGCACAATTGCTTTAATGACCCCAAATTCATCATGAACATGTTAATCTATGTTTTTGCAGTATTTCAATCAAACAATGCCTTAAATACCACACAGAGTGGTAACTGTATGCAACACAGACGCTGCTCTCTGTCCTTCCAACCCATATGAATGAGTATTTAATGCTCCTTTAAATGCAGGTGAAGTGTCAGACACTGGGCACCATTATCAGAGACACCAGTTTCTTTCTGTGGCCAACTAAAAGGAGCACAAAAGAGTGACGGGGTGCCGAGAAAAGATAAGGTGCATTCTCACCATCTCTCCAATTTACAGGCCTTGAGAATCAAAGCGAGGCTGTGGCTCTTATATTAAAGGTTTAAAAATGGAGTGGCGTTTTTATTTCTCTTCCCTGGACCTCGTTTTATCTGCTCTGATCCCGACGGTGCAATTGCTTTCAAGTACAAAAGTGTCTCGGCCCTCACTCCACTGCTTTGCTTTTGTCCGAGTGTGTGTGTGTGTGTGTGTGTGTGTGTGTGTGTGTGTGTGTGTGTGTGTGTGTGTGTGTGTGTGTGTGTGTGTGTGTGTGTGTGTGTGGTTGTGCGTGCGTGCGTGTGTGCGCAATAAGAGCATATGTATTACTAAGTTGTTTGTGTGTTGTTTATAGGGCGGAATATCCCTTCCTCTAATTTGATAGGGCAGTCATTACAGGGTCAACTGGGAGTCTTTCCTTGGCGAAGGCACTGAAGTGTAAAGAGTAGAAGGAGGATGAGAACATTGCTTTGAAACCGCTAATACCTCCAGGGGAAGGAAAGTTGAGAGAGTGCGGGTGAGATAAATACGTCTGGCGGTTGAGATGGCCCTGTCTTCAGGGTTAGTATGAGAGACCATGCTTCTGGTGATAGGTGACATTTTATTGATCCGCAGCCAAGTTTGAGCTAAGCAGGACATGAGTGAGGTAGCATTACGTGATTGGACACTTAAATTGTGACAGTGATTGAATTTTTCCCACTGGGTCTTCATCTCCTCTTCAATGTATCTGTCTAGCTTTCTCTTTCCTGTCTTACTCTTTCACAGTGATTTAAAGAAATGTCTCAAAATCACAGTTTAAGAGACAAAAGTGAGCCGGGGAACCATTGTGTGCTTTATTGGAGACCTTGGGTACGCTGCATCCCTCCTGCGCCCAAGGGTCCACCATTTGTTTCAGTCAGTACATGCCGCCCTGTGGCACATGCACACACAGGTTCGCACAAACACACAGAAAGAAAAAAAGAAAGAGGTGTCCTCTTCTCCCTTATAGGCAGGGACCTTGAGACAGCTGCTCTGAATGGCAGAAAAACAATGAAGCACTTTTCATCCTCCAGTGAAGAGGCGTTGCCAGGCAGCAGGAGCATGACGTCGGTACCCGCCAGCAGTAGCTGGGAGGGGCGGGATAGAGGCAGAAGGTGCGATAGATAGAGAATAGGTCTTTTGGTCTTTGCCAGAAGACTGCAGGACCTAATGCAGGACCTCAAAACACGTATATAAGTCTTTATGTCTCTGCCTGTGCGAGTGTGTGCCTTTATTTCTAAATGTTGAGGCTTAGACGGAGGATCTCTCTGCAAATCTGCCCCAGAGTCTGACATCATTGCTTTTAATGAGCACTTCAATCCCCCCTGCATTCCATTTCTAGAAATGGATATCGATTTCAGGGTGGAGAGAGTACGTGAGAGAGTAGTGGAGAGACACAGCAAGTAATGCACTACTCTTATTTAAGGACATTTTGAATATAAGGTAGTATTATTCTTAAATGTAGGGCTGGGTGCGGAGATGTAGTACTTTTTTCGTAATGAATTAAATGTGTCCATAGCCAGGGCAGTTGCTCCTATTGAGGACACTGAGGTCATGTCATCTCTGTTTTTTGTGTGAATTTGGGGATTTTAGAAATGAATGGCAGGGGCAGATTTCAGATTTAACATATCCGAATATAGAATATTTATTTTCTGATTATTCTAGGCAGTCTGCAAAAGGTTTTGAAATTAGTATTTATCATTCATAGCGGCCCGTCAATTAGACCATCATGTAGAAAAACAAAAAAATAAACATCTATCTATCTATTGGACCTTTTTTATGTATATTTATTTCTTTTTATATACCTTTTAATTATTTGTTTTATTATTTTAAATATTTTCATTTTATTTTATATATTTATTTATTTAATTATTCATCAGTATTTATATTTGACCTCAGTATCTCCTGGCTGCTTTGCTGTCTGTTGTATTTGTCAACTGTCACATCCCAAAAGCTGGCATTGAATATTTGCGATATCTTTCTTTAATCAGTAAATTCTTTATTTCTATCCAAATTTTGCCAGTTTTAAGTTCTTGTCCAACTGCTTATGTGCTTGTGTATTGAATCAAGAGTCTACACATCATGCTGGGCTACTAACATGGCTCAGTACTTTGAGCGCCACATTGTTTATCATACATTATTCATCATCTTAGTTTAGCATGTCAACATGCTATCATTATGCTAATTAATAATAAAGACAAAGCTGCGACCAATGAGAATGTTACTAGTTTTGCAGACATTTAATTCAAACCAAAATATTGAAACTTTGACATGATAATGACGCTAGAGGAAAAGCTAAGGGATCACCAGAACAATTACAATTCATCCTAAAGGTGGACATGAATGTCTTTACCAAATTTTATGGCAATGTCTCCAATAGTTGTAAACACAGTTCCCTCAAAATCACAAATGTCAACCTCACAGTGGTGCTAGAGGACGAGTCAGGTGAGTAGTGAGTAGGATTCATCGTCTGGGGACTGTACATTTTGGTATAAAATTTCACGGCAATCCCCCTGACAGTCCTTGAGTTATTGCAGTCAGGACCAAAGTGTTGGAGCGACCAACTGACTGACCAACATGAACATCCTTAGAGCATGCCACAAGCGTTGTTTAAAAGTATTATTGAAAATGTTAAAGTTATATCCAGCCTAAATAGACATATTGCAGGATACACATGGCCTTACACGATCCCCCTCTCCTCATCAGTAATCCAATCTTGTTTCAGGTATTCAGTATTTATCAGTGCAATTTATAACTGTATTGGGACTGTCAGATACTCAATAAGTGCCTGTGACTCACTGCAGAGCAGAGCAACAACTTCTATAATCCCCCAACTCCTCTCCTCTCTTCTGTGTATATATATTACATACAGTTTTTTATCTCTTAGATCACTAATGCCATATAGCTGTTATCGGGCTGCGCAGCAAAAACCAATTGAGCGGATTTGGAGTTGTTTCCTTTTTAGCTATAGTTCACTGTGGAAGCAAAGACTCCCAATGACACTGGATTGGAGTAATAAGGAGACTAAATGAGAAACGAGAGAGGCCGCAGACAGACAGACATCATAAGGAATTGAAGAAAGGAAAAGATTATGATAATTTGTGCAAATCATGTGTTAATTCTCATTCTGAAGTCTAGTTCTCCAGAGTCACAGCATCGACTCAGAGCTGATTTGTGCAGCCGTATCTCCCTCGGTCGGTGGTATCTCCTCAACACTCTCCCACTTCCCAAAATCCTCCTCTTTCATCTGTGTCTCCGCTCACCTGTCTATCACTTCCTCTGGTATCGCAGAGCCTCGCGTTCAATGCAAACTCCAGAAGGTATAGTTATTGTATTATGATGCTAGCCTCATTGTGTTGATATAAATATATATGAGGTTGATTGGCCCTCACCCTCACAAGCTATATGTTTTCCTGAATGTTGTTATGATGCAATTTAAGGCAAAATTTGAAGTCAAGCAGAGTAACCTCTGCAGTCTGATGAAATCAGTGAGATTATACTCGCGATCAAAATCTGCACAGCGGCAGAAACATGTGGAATACTAATGTTATTTACATTAAAGCATCACATTCTTCTGCTATTTTTTTTCAGAGGTTATTGAGATGTATGAAATGTTGTTTTTGTTCCCATGAGCACTCTATAAAGGAACCGCTTATTATTTATAATCCACAGTTGGCCGTTACATACAGTATGATTAGTTGTCGGTGTTGCAGGAGACAAAATCAGATCTAGCAGTATGCAAATGCTGCTGAATATAATCATGTGTTCAGTCAGTGTGTTGTTGCATTCACGGTCAGCTCCTTTTCACCTCGAAAAACACAAGCGTCATCTTTTCACAGCATAATTAAAAGACCATGCCAGTGTTTTATCAAATTTTATGTAAATTAAATTTTTGTATATATTATTTTGAAATGGT
This sequence comes from Helicolenus hilgendorfi, assembly GCA_916700815.1. NCBI lineage: Eukaryota > Metazoa > Chordata > Actinopteri > Perciformes > Sebastidae > Helicolenus > Helicolenus hilgendorfi. Next base: position 10,050 of record CAKALG010027391.1, on the reverse strand, counting down.
ATACAAGCGCCACCAATATGATGGTTGGAAAATGTTCAGTATCCCAAGAGGCAAACTCTCCTCTAAGCTGAGAGTATAGAATATATCTTAAGTAATCTGCTGTGTCATTAAGCCCCCAAACTGGCTTAATAACATTAAACCAGCCGTAAACGCAGCATGTTTATGGCTGGCTTAATGTGAAGTGCAATAGTTTGTCAGGCTTTATGATCAGGGCTTTGCTGATCAATACAAATTCAAGTGTTTGTTGGGCTACTTAAACTTAAATGTCAGTGTGCAATTTGGTGATGGCTCGTATATCAGTGTTGATAGTGCTGATAGACGGGTGGTTTTGCATAGAAAATACATCACTGTATTGTGGGGTGTTTGTTTCAGAGAGAACATTATCACAAACAGATGTAAGGCAGTTTGTGATTCACACGTGTGCTCAGGGTCTATTTTTGTGTTCCCCTGCAGCTGATTAATAATTTTACATATTAAATCCTGTATTGACACAGTTCCATATGAGTGAAGCTTTGCCTTATTCCAATGCAGGAATGAATTTTTTCATCATGACGTATTGTATCGCATTCATTAAATTAGACACCACGTGTCTGCTGTCATTCTGTATCTGGTATTTTGCTGGCAAATGGCAGAATTTCATGTGTGCTACTAATTTGTGCCACCTAGCCTTCGTCTCGGACAATGTGATTTGTTGTCAGTACGTGGCGTGTCATATAAATATGACACAATAGTATATGGATGAATGTCCTTGGAAAAATTGTTTTCCAGCAGGTTTTGCAATTTCTAAAAGTATAAAATGTCCATTAATATGCCTTTATGACATGATGCCAATGTGTCTTCTACCCTGTGGTTTTACATGTCCTTGACAGTTGAAAACCAGAATCTCATCTATCTGTTGGTGAGAGCCATTAGGAATTGGAATTGGTGATCCAAAACAATGAGCTAAAAAGAGCAGGAAGTTGTACAGCGCTGTAGAGTGTTGATTCTCAGTGAGTTTGGCAGTACTAATAACTAGGGCTGTCAAAGTTAACGCAATAATAACACGTTTTAACGCCACAAATTGATCTAACGCATTAACGCAACTTGTGATTTCAGAGGTTGTAGCAGGCTCAGTTTTGAAGCTAGTGTGAAGATTCTGGCATCATATGAAACTAAAAACGTAAGGAATCAATTAGTCCCAACTATGTCATACTAGCTTGGGAAGGAGGCAAAAATAACGCTTCAAATTTGCACTAAATTTTGGCAGAAAAACTGGCATGGCCATTTTCAATGGGGTCCTTTGACCTCTGACCTCAAGATATGTGAATGAAAATTCTGTACCCATGAGTCACCCCTTACAGACATGCCCACTTTATGATAATCACATGCAGTTTGGAGCAAGTCATAGTCAAGTCAGCACACTGACACACTGACAGCTGTTGTTGCCTGTTGGGCTTGTACCTTTAAGGGTTTCTGGACAATGTTTGTCATTGTTTTGTGTTAATAGATTTCCAATCATACATATATACATACATTTGCATAAAGCAAGCATATTTTCCCACTCCCTTGTTGATAAGAGGATTAAATAATTCACAAATCTCCCTTTAAGGTACATTTTGAATAGAGGCAATTAACTATGGACAATCCTGGGATTAATAGTGATTAAATATTTTAATTGATTGACAGTGCTACTAATAACCATTTCACATTACAGGGTTTCATTTTATTCAGTGTTAATAGCAAAAATATTGATCGATATTTATATTGTTGACTGTAACATTGGCACCAGGACACATTATATATATTATACCCCCATTTTGTAATTGATGTTGGGACATTTTCACCTCACTTATCTTGAGCTGTGGTCAGGTTAAACAGATTTTTTTTATGTTAATATGATATTACAGAGAGTGCTGAAAGCTGCAAACACCAAAACTCACAGATGAACTCCAACCATCTACACATTTATTATTACACGTGCATGGAATTTAATTGATCTTGAACAGCAAAACATATGATATGAATCAATTAGAATTCTTTATTCAGAAGATTAAACATAGCTTTCCTCAATGAACCATGGGACAATCGCACTTTTGAATCTGTTTTCAAAGACAAAAAAATGAATCAAAACCAAAGGCGAAATTTACTCTGAAATGAAATTGTTTTTAAAGTAGCTTCAAAGTCTTTGCTCATCCCTTTAGAGACTACAAGAACAGAATTGGGAGCCAGATCTGGTATTATTTTGGAAAACATTTGATCAGTCACATGAAAGAAATGGATTACAGCTGCACAGATGTCTTTAAAAATATATTGCAAACCATTCGCAGCTGAAGCTTAGACACACTGTATTTAAGTATTTGTGCATAAAAATTTAATTTCCTTTCCAAAGTAGTAAAACACACAGTGTCTCCTGCTAAAGGTTATATATACAGTTGTTGGTGAATAATATTTCCTGCCTGTATACACCTTTTGACTTTTGAAACATTTCCAGAATATGATGTGATTACAGGCAGGGGTCATCGAGGTGTGACAAAACTCAGCTGAGTTTCTCTGTGTGATTGGATTTCTGGGAGAAACTTCAGCTTAGAAGAAGAACACACATACATACACACACACACACACACACACAGAAAATACTGCAATACTACAGTCTGTCCCCAGGAATGTTCACACAGCGCAGTAATGGCAGCTCATAAAAAAGCGTAACCGGCTCACCAACAGAACAAGGTGTCACTCAAAGTGTGATAAGTACAGCTTGTTCACAGTGTAACTGCCAGCTTCTGTTCAAGATGTATCACAAAATACAGTTTTTATTTGTTTAATTTCAAGCAGTTGGAGGGCTGGGCTGGTGATTGATGGGGACTAAAAGGGTGCTTGCATTCACCCATTATTAAAAGAAATCCCTTTTGAAGCGTTCATATCCATAATTACAAGTTTACTCACTGTTTGATAGACTGATATCTTTTGTGTGTGTCCCTTCTGAAACCTTTTGCATGTTGGAAACGTAGAATAGTATGCTATACTATCTGTTTTCAATGAATCGATTTCAGTTAAAGTCTAAATATATTTCAGTTTCTGCTTAAGTCTTGTGGGAAAATAACTCCAAATTCAGTTTCCCACATCAGATTTGGAAGATGGCTCATCATATAATACTGAGATTTGCCTCCCTAACCAGAGAACCCCATTTATAAATCATCTCTAGCTGGATGAAGTAAAAGAACATTATTTTCTGAGATCTTTATCCAGGTGCAGAGGACCATCTCATTATGTCCAGCTTTGCAGACACTCTGAAAAAGTAGTAGAGAAAATTGCCCTCTCACTTCTAATGTGTGCTGCTGACTGCCGTGATGTATTAGAAGTATTAGGTGAGCTCTCCACAAGGTTGAAGGAATTTGCTCCAAAGACTTTGTGTTTTTCTTCCCCTGTGTGAGATGTATGACGATGGTGGGCTTAATGCGCTCATGATTAGAGGCAAATTCATCTCAGACCTCCTGGGGATGTCTTTGAGAAACCAATGATTTCTTCAACACGGCTGCAGGATTCTAAACGATCACTAGTCCTGGAAGAAATAAAAAACTTAGCAGGAGGTTTCGTTAAATCCACCTTGCAAGGGAAAGCCCCGGCTGAAGAAGAAAATGCTGGCAATGAATCCACTAAATGCCATTGAGACGGGTTAAGTTAGTGGTGAGACCTGCAGAAAATAAATTACAGGGATGAAAAGGCCAAATACTTGTAGGTGATAAGTCCTCTTTGGTTTTAGTGTCTTAGGGTTGAGAAACTACAGTGGTCACTGCTGGACAAACAAGATCATACATCACAGTAAGCACAGTGTATGATTAAAAGTTGCCTTGCTCTTTGAAGCTTGACTGAGATCAGTTTAGTTGATCTGAGACTTCAACGCTGCAATTTTCAAAGATTCCAAAATCCACGGGGAACATGTTTTTTTTTAGAAAGTTGCTGAGGCTTTTTAGTCTTGCTGCTCCACTGATGAAAAAATGAAGGAAAGCAGAAAAATCTGCCACCTGACAACTGGTAATGTAAAAGTCTCTCCTGATCAGTCAGTATGAAAGGTAAACTTTAAAGTTGCCCTTCATTTTGAAATATGTAAAAAATACACCGCTATGATTAATGTTTTGTTTAACATGGTTTTCCTGCATAAAAAGTAAAAAAAAAATCTGAAAAGGGGCTGAACCTCTTCACTTTCTCCCTCATTGAGGCCTTGGTCGTACCTGGCATTAACATGCATCTGATCCGATCACAAGAGGACAGCTCTAAAACCGCCAGTTCACGCCTTGCATTAGAATGTGTCTCCACACGCGTCTCGAGTGACCACTTGTGATCGGATCTCACTTCCCTGTTCGATATGCGAATAAACACGCATATTTTCCGTTTGCAAAGACCAAATAATTTGGTTTTAAACGGCGGGAGACAGCAGTAGTAATGACCTACATATTCGTGAATTTGGGTACATTTTCAAATAGAAAAATATAAGGTTATTGTCTACCGGAAGGGCCCTCCGTACCGCCAACACTGTCGCACAGAGCTTCAGAGAGCCGGGGATGAGAGTGAGCGAGCGGGCAGATCAGTATCAGTATGTTTGAATATCAGATTTTAAGGAAGTGCACAGACATCTCCCCCTTCAGTAGAGGAATGTGAAAATACATCTCTATTGACAAACCTTACATATTCAGTATAGTCAAGATCATACATTTTAGGGGACATAAAGATAAGAAAGACAGTTTTTTTTTATAATATAAATGTAATGTATCATTTGGTATTTCATGTCACCACCAGTGACACAAGCCCTGGCAGAATAAAAATGTACTTTGCTCCATAGAAACGACCAAATATGAATCTAGAATCAATTTCAAGTGCCTGAACATTCAACACTCGAATGTAGCGGTGTGATCGCCGTGCACAGCCAAAAAAATATATCTGAGACACTTTTTGAACGAGGAAACCCTTTTTAGAAAGCCTGCTGTTGTTTTCCTCTACCCTTTGACTCTTGTGAAACCTTGACTCAAAGCTGTTCCTCTCTGCTGCACATCACCGACTCCCTCTGGACGCTCCCACCACTCCGCTGTCACCACATGCTCTATTTCCCCTCCAAATGTGAATACTCTCAATCCCTCAGTCTTCTGTACCGCTTAGTGACAAGTGTTTGTGTGTGGCCATGTGTGCGTGTGCATACAGTATGTGTATACTGCTCCTGGCTGCATGAATGAATGTGTGTGTGTGTGTAGTTACTGTTTTCTCTATTTTCCTCTGCAATTAAATAGACTCCCACAGAGTTATATTAGTATCTATTTCAGTGGAGGGTTTTACTGATTCTGACATCTTTCCAAGTACTTGTTGGTGTGTGTGTGCGTGTGCGTGTGTGTGTGTGTGTGTGTGTGTGTGTGTGTACATGGTGAGACCGAGGCTCTCTCATGAGGAGCAGATGGAGCAGTGGGACTGAATGTCGGACATTTTGGATAGCTTCCAATCCGATATAGTGCAATACCTTCGCTTCTTCTTCCCCCTCAGGCTCGGTTGACATTTAATTTCTCTATCCCGGTGACCAATGCATAAAAGAAAAGGTCCTGCTGCAATTACAGCCAAGGTCAGTGCAGTGGAGTGTAGTCTGTTGTAATGTTAAGATGTTGAATAGAAGCTCTTATGGCATCCCTGTTCTGTCGTGCATACACACACACACACACACACACACACACACACACACACACACACACACACACACACACACACACACACACACACACACACACACACACACAATGCACACAAAAGCGAAAGGAAGTCTTCATTTTATTCAAACAAAGTCCATATTTTCACCCTACAGAATTATATATTGCAGGAGCCAAAACCTTCCGTGAAATTACAAATGTAATGCAGCATTTCTTCTATGTCAGTCAGGATGCCTGCATACTTAATTTAATCCTTTTATAGCTTTTTCAGTCTACTGGCATGGAAGCCATGCATGTCATGAATTCAGCCTCCTGCTAATGGTTTTATCATAATGGTTTGGCCTCCCTCTGCCAGCCTGATAAATAAGTAGGATTCCATGTTCATTAATATAACCTGTCAGTCAAGTAGACGCGGCACGGCAGCAACCACGGGCCTTACCGCTCACGCATGAACATGGCCTAAACATACACATGCAAGGGCCTGCAAACACCCACGCAGAGACACTCATACATGCAGACATAAAGGCAAACAAGGGCATCTGTGCAGTCATTTGTCCGTCCATCTCTAGCATGGTCATTAGCGTACATCTCGTTGTGCAGATTTCACTCTCTAATCCTGCCAAAGCTGTACGTACCAGCCTTGCTTAACACCTAGCCAACTGAGGCAACAGAGCAACACCTCGTTATAACTTCTTCTTTTTTTTAACCCCCACTTACTGCTGCTCTATCCTGCCAACTTTGTTTCTCTCTCCTCTCCAGCTCTTCTTATCCTCTACTCCTCTCCTCTCCCTAGTGGATGCTCATTAAGAGCTTACCCTGGACTCATGCCTGGTCCAGAGACCCTGCCAGTCAAACTGGAAGAAATCTTTACCTGTGAGGTGTAGTGGCCGCGAGCTACCACCGGGGGTCGGTAGTGTGCCACAAAGTATTTGTCTCTCCAAACCTATTAAGCTCTCCACAAAAATTAAGTGTCCACAAAAATAAGTTGAACCCTCATGTTTCAGCAGCAGATGGACTGACTCAATTAATAAGTAACAATCACCTTGCCTGAAAAGCATATTTTCCTGTGCTGTCTCGCAGATCCTAACAGTTTAGAGGCAGCGGGAGAGGAGTGAAATCAAACTGTACTTGAGGTAGCATAGGAAGGAGGAAGTTAGAAGGATGGAGCAGATGGCAGACAGATGGAGGCGGGGGGGCAGAGAGGAGAGACGTAGAGAGAGAGAGAGGAGAAAGGGCAGGATCGAGGGTGAATCCATCAGCGTCTTCCTGTGAGGCGTGACAGAGTGCCGGACAGCTAGATGGATGCCTGTAGGTGTGCTCAGTGAGGGGCAGAGCAGGTGGCTATTCACTCCTCCGTCTTTTGTTGGATTCACCTGGATGCCCCATTGACACATATGCTGACACAGCACTGGTACCACACACTCACGCATCCACCCACAGCCGGTCACGCACACACAAACATGCTTAAAATTCACAGCAAGTCCTCCAAATAGAAAACGAAGGCGAGAGCACAGAGCTGTAGGGCAGACAGACACAGCATTGTTTACAATAGGATTAATATCAATATAATGGCAGGCAATTTCAGGGCTTCACTCGATCAGCTTTCTCAAATGGAAGTTTACGCATCTGTAGCTTCTTCAGAACAGCAATCACTCCGGAGAACAGGACAATTTTAAAACTTGGGTGAATAGACAGCTCGTTATCATTCCCAGGGCGTCAAATACCGATGGTTTGTCACACCCCTCAGTGTGTGATACGAACGCACAAGGCACCCTTTAGCACCTGTATGAGACGCACCGGGCTTTCAAGTAACTACAATGTAAATACATCTGTGCCAGTATTAAAAGCTCAGAGGAAGTGGTTGGGGCGTGTGTTGACGTAGTTTTAAGGGCGAAAAAAACACACACAGGGTGGTTTGGAGGGGAGGTGGAGGAGTCCAACAAACACAAAGATTTAATCCAGAAGACAGCTGTTTGTGTTACGTGTGAAACCGACAACATGTTTGTCTTTGCATTCACAAAGTTAAGTTTCACTTTCACATAAATGTCCCCGCTGTGGGACTAATAAAGGATTATCTTATCTTTACAAACAGCTGTTTGTGTCCAGTGTTGACAAAGTTAAGTTTCACTTAACTACAAACGAAGTAATTTGAAGCCAAACCATGACGTTTTTTTCCTAAACCTAACTAAGTGGTTTTGCTGCCTAACTTAGTGGTTCCCAACCTTTTTTGTGTCAATGATCCCTTTATCTCTATAAACTAATTCACATGTAGAATATGTAGGCAACGGCACAAGATTTTGGTACCAGAAGTGTTCTGGTTTCCGTTTGTAGTCCGAGTATCGTCTCATTCGGGTGAACAGGTGAACAGTCCGTGTGGAGCGCAAAAGAGGCGGAAGGCATTGGCCCAAATGTAGTCTCGGAACTCACCAGCTATTGTCTGACGATGATTTAGCTTTTTATTGGTTTTAAATTAGCCTGTAAATGGCTGCTTGTGGAACAATCCGGTCATACACGTCGTCTCTCAACTCCAGTCTTGTGTCTTAAGTTGCTAATCGGACTGTAAACAATGAGCAGCGCACGAAAGAGGAAGTCTTGGTCCCGATATACGCTACACCGGAACTCTATAAATATAGGCCCTTAACCCCAGAGCCATTTCTGTCGTCAGACCGATAACTGATGGATTCCAGGTCTGAGGACCCCTAAATTGATACACATTAGGTCACAAACCCCCATTTGATAAGATTTCGCTTCAGGGATTTCCATCTGAAAAGATCATGCTTGTTGTTAGATATGATTATAACCAGAATGTTTAGTTGTCAACTACAGTTGAGGAGATAACCATGGAGGAAGTGAAACCCATGATCAGAATAGTCACTCTTACTCACATTGGGCTCACTTCTGTAGTGAATTAAATAGTGAGAATAAACTACCCGGAACTCCCTCAAGGACCCTTGGGGGGTACCCAAACCCCTGGTTGAGAAACACTGGCCTAACCTAAGCATCATAGTTTGACGCGCTTGGCTACCCAGTGCGTTAGAAAGTGATGCCAAATGTCCTGACAAATCTAGCGTCATTATATGATGAGTTGGTATGAGAATGTGTTGGAATAGATAATGCTAATAATGTTGTGGTCGCTCAGCGGAGTGGATGTAGAGACAGAGGGAGATAAGTTGGTGGAGAAGTCGAATGCTGAGCAGCTCCTGCCTAAGGGCTGTGAGCCAATATCCGTCACCGTGGCATTAATTATATTCTCTATTCATTAGAGCACACCCTGGGGACCGCGGTTATTAGACACAGCCCAATTAGGCCTGCGGAGAGCTAACGATGCCGGGCTGGAGCGAGGGGCAGTGGGACGAATAAGGAAACCTAGAGGGTTGCAGCAGTGCCTCCATCAGCCCCTTTTCTGGGAGTGGGAGGACTCAGAGCAGATGGGAAAGGATGATGAAAAAGGAAATGTAATCTTACAAGCCATATCCTCAAAGAAATCTATTTTTTTACTGTTATTCTCTTTGAGTATATGAGAGGAAAAATTAGTAGGGTTTATCTCCTATGGAGTATTCATATGAAAAGAAAGGCTCATGTCAGAGGATAAGAGAATAAATTACAGAAAACCCGTTTCCCACACTGGCATTGTAATCTGCACCAGAAATAAACCTCTTCAGAGACTATTAGCTCGATGGCGTATCGTGAAAGCATGATGTTGATATGATGGACATGTGAATGTGTGTGTGGGACAATGGCATTGTGTAGTTGGATTGTTTCATCTCATCCCCGTAAGCCCTCGTGGATCCTCATACTTTAGAGATTTCAATACTTTATTGCGCTGAGAAAGCTGCTTGGGAAAAGTTACTGTCCCATGAAAGACAATGACGTCTTCTGTTGCTCATTTTTAAGGTCCCACAAGGACACAGTGAGAGAGAGACAGAGCCCTAGTATTGAAGAAATAGTACCCCATTTTTATGATTTGGTGAACAGCTTCCAAATCTATATGGGCATTAGCAGATGAGGGGAGATTTACTGTCAGCGTTGCTGGCTGTGAAAGTTTTTAATGTCACTTTTTATATTAATGTGTATTTCATGATGACAGTGTCAGGACACAATTGGTCTTTGAAATGAGTCCAGATCGATTCTCTGCTCTTCTGATGCTTGAACACCACATTTATCTTGTAGCATCCTCTCTCAGGTTATCTCTCTCTCTGTCTGTCATGACGACTGTATGTGTGCTCACGGCCGCCCCCGGATCAGGCGGAGCAGTTAGGCTGCTATGGCTGGAGGTGAGGCGAATCAATGTATCAGCACTTCTTTGATGCAGAGCCCGTTTCCCTATAGCGCGTCTTTGGTTGATTAAACACATCGACTGGTCTGTCAGCGGGCTGGAGGGATGGCC
>CAKALG010027388.1:11526-23014 GCA_916700815.1 Helicolenus hilgendorfi | reverse complement strand
ACTATTATTTTAAGTATTTAATTCACACAGGAGTATACGAAATTAGGCTTTACCATTTGGTTATTTCATATAGATTATTTATTTATTTAATTAAGAAAAAACTTGCAACATCTATAGTTATCGAGATATAAAATTACATATATCGGGATAGAAGATTTTGGCCACTATTTTTAAGATTTAATTTTATTATAATATATTTGATGTATTTATTTTATTTCCTTTTATTTTATACTGTCTTGTAACAAAAAGACGTGAAGTCCAGTGTTATTAAAGCTATGCTTACTTGTTCTTTTCTCTTTCATCCAGGTGGACCGTTTGATCTGATGTCTCGGAGGCTGATCATCGCCAGCAGCAAAGCAATAGCAGAACGCATCGCTAAGGAGATAACAGAGTTTCACGTCGGCAGGGACGACACAGATGGCTAGTAAAGTTTCATCATCTCCTCTACCAGCTTAACAGTTATTTAATTACCCGACTGTTTTGTATTTAACAAGTCACGATTCCGTCTTTGCCTTAAGAACCAAAACGATAAACTTACCTCTGCAGAAGAACCATCCTCTGAAGTTTGTTAGTCAGCGTTTAAGACTTTCAGCCGTCTTTCTGCTTTCTTTATTGTTGTGTTTCTGCACTTAGACATTCACAGACTGAGACTTTTTATTGTGTTGCAGCTTGTTTAGTCAGTATAAATATGTGGAAGGAATTATGCCTGTGTCCTGATACACACTTGTTATTTTGTATTATTTATATTTATTCGGACAATCAAGAGATCAGAACAAAATTATTCAATTGATAATGTACCTCCATATAGCAGTAATTTTAGTATATGTTCATGTTTTGACTGATAATATTGATTTTCCAGGTGTGATTTTATGTATTTAAAGATACATTTGTTTACACGGTAAGTAAATTAATGTCAGTGCCACACGTGTCTACATATAACTACTGTACTGTATAACTTCTTTATTAAGTCGAATACACTGAGGGTGTTCTTGAAAATGTGTTAAAAGTGTTTTAATATTAAAGGACCAGTGTAGGAGCCAGATGTTGTATCGGGTCTCCTGGGTATAAATGCCAGAAGTTACGTTTTTGACTGCCGAGGCAGCACGTTGCTGCAGTAGTAACTTGTTTGTTTGTTTGTTGCTATTGGAGTGAACGTGTAATCGAGTTAATGGATAGAAACAAAATAAACAAATGGAGTGTTAAAGTATAATGTGTGTTTCCAACTTTTATTATACACGGTAACATTAATCAGCGCGTCAATCAGGTGAGCCCGGTGCAACACCTCAGTGGCTTAAAGCTTGACTTAGCCTCTACAACCAGTGTGTAACACTATGGCAGAAACTTTATATAATATTAATAAGTATGTTTTCTTTAGTGTATAATCACCTAAAAATAATAATTGTGTTTTTGTTACCTTAGAATGAGCCGTTTATATCTACATAGGGAGCGGGGCTTCTTCACGGAGTCGGCCGCCATGTTTCTACAGTAGCCCAGAACAGACAAACCACCATGTTAACTTTTCCTGCTTGGGCCGTAGTCGATAAGGGGCCGTGTCCTCCGAAGCGTTTATTCCCAGCTGAAAATGACAGGTCGTCCTCTGAAAACTCCGCTCTGGAGGCGGAGCGCTTTTTCAGCTGACTTGCGTTGAATGCGTTTAGTTGCTGTGTTACAGGAATATCAAGGGGAGTAAACATGTCGGTACAAGTACTTGCTCTGGATGTAGGGAAGGCTGAGGCAAGTAGGGAGAGAGGACGGGCCCGCTGGTCATGTGGGTTCATGAGATTTTATTGGCGAGGAAACATCTCGACGAGTACAAACGTCCCGTTAAGATACAGATTCAGATCAACTTTAGTATCCCGCACGGGGAAAAACGTGTGGTCCAGTGCTCCAGACATGAGGACAACGTAAAGTCCACAATAAAAACAATAGCATAACATACACAATAAGACTACAACATACTCCTAATAATAAACACATTTGATCTTTGTGGTAGGGTATTTGTCGCGCTGTGATTGGATAACTGGGTAAAAGGTGACAGTGGGGAGTGTACATTTGTGAACTCTCAACGACTTGAAAACGCTGCTAGCGTTTTTACCATCGCGTAAATACGCAGCGCTCCCATTGCAAAGGATTAAAAAAAATACGCTGGCTTCGGGAATAAACACGGACACGGATTTATTTCTGCACAAACTGCAACTTCCACTGAACATTCACTTGATATTCTCAAAGCTAAACTGACTGTCTTCTGCTCCAGTAGCTCACTTGTTCGCTCACACGCATTTGCCGCCACTCTCTCTCTCTCTTGCTTCACAACTCAATTCCCACGTACGTACACACTAAACGCACTGACAACTGCCTTTGGATAGGGCTATTCGCGTTTTTGCGTCGGCCACCGTAGTTTCCCCGACATGCTTGGCACACGGGAGAAGCTTCAATCTGCAACCTCACCTCTAGATGTCACTTAATCCTACACACTGTTCCTTTAAGTGTGTTTTGTAAGGATGTAATGAAGGCAGCGAAAATAAAGAGCTCTATAAATATCTCCTGCTCACGCACAGCTGGATAAATGCGTGGCGTTAAAGCCCTGTGGAGAGGCAGGTGTCAGCATGCATCCACATGTTGGCTATACTCGTAAACTGAAGACTATCAACGGAAGTAAAACCTGCTTACGAACGTTTCTGCAGAAAAATGCTGAATTTCTTCGACTAAATATGGGTGTTCGGTGTTGTGACTTGTTCCCTCTGAAATCTTAAGTAAACCATCCCCAAACACCGAAGGCAAGGAAAAAAAACGACGCAATGAAATCTGCCGAGACCGCTCCCATGCTCCCTTCACTGTGAGGAAACAAAAGCTGCTACACCACCCCTTATCTTCTGAAATCTGATATTATCTAGAGCTACATTGCAGAATGGAAATTCCCCTGTATTCAATCTCCAGCAAGGTCTCCTAAACACCTTCCTGACACCCCGACAGTGGCCTGTATCAGCCGTGTGTTCACAACATAAAGAGACGTCCTTATTTGCTCCGACCTAGAAAACTGTTTTTTCTCCTTATAAAGTAGAAAAATATGACGAACGAAACTCTCTTGTGGCAAAGAGGAAACCAAATGAATAGAAAACAGACCTCTGACACTCTATAAAACACTCGAAAGAAAACAGACTGACTGCTACCGTTGTGATTTAGTAGAGAGATAAAAGCATTCACAGCCATTACACCATGTAAAAGTCTCTGCTGCATTTCCCCTGCCCTTTCAGTCAGGGCTGCAGATACTGCACATGCAGAGCGGTGGACTGCCCCCCGGGCTGATGTGCTCTATGAAATAGCTCCGAGTTACCCTCTCCGAGGACTGTTGTCTCTGTTTTTTCCAGCTTGTGTTTGCTGATGACTAACAAATGGTTTTAAAACACTTTACTTGAGCAAACCCACGTCCCATGCTGCCGCGGCCCCCTCCTCAGAAATCAATGGTCCGTGTTAGTCTGCAGCGGGGGGTTCATACGTAATCACCAGTGTTGGGAATGATTTCCAGAGTCAGCCAGCTGAACGCCAAGTCCTCCCTTCAACTCCACCTTTACACCAACACCTGCTCACGTTGTCGGTTCCCCGTCTTTTGACTTTTAACGTTTTCTTTATTGTTTACAGAGTTTTATTAACCAAGTCTTTGTATTGTTATGTCCTGGTTGCTGTTAGGAAGTACCAACCATTGTTCTTTGAAAAGCTGCCGAGGCTGTTTTCCTGCTACATCCCAATGGAGATGTGTGAGTCAGGCTCTGTAGACGTTTTTGAACAATGTTAGCTTTCTGTCAGCTTTTCAGTTTTGTTTCTATACCCCCAGTACGTCTTTTTGGCTCTGCCCTTGGCTTCATCCTCCATCATATTATCATGCATTTGTTTATTTTAGCTATGCTGGATACATTTTGGCAAGGAAAAGCTGTCATGGCCATTTTCAAAGGGTTCCCTTGACCTCTGACTTCCAGATATGTGCATGAAAATGGTTTGTATGGGTACCCACGAGTCTCCCCTTTACAGACATGCACACTTTATGATAATCACATGCAGTTTTGGGTCAAGTCATAGTCAAGTCAGCACACTGACACACTGACAGCTGTTGTTGTCTGTTGGGCTGCAGTTTACCAAGTTAGGATTTGAGCATATATTTTTTATGTTAAATGCAGTGAACTGATAAAAAATGTGTGATTAATATGCGATTAATCGCGATTAACTATTTTAATCGATTAACAGACCTAATTTAAACGTGTCCACCAAATATGGTCACAATAGCACCAAGCGTTCAGGACATGTTTTTCTAATATAAGCCCTTCCCACAGCATTTGAGCTAATTTTGAGGGCCAGATGTAGCACAGCTGCATGGAACAACAAAATCCAGGGAAAAATAATTTTGTTTCTGAGACTTACAGTTCAAAAGTAACAGGCCAAAATGTAAAGTTCACTGTTATTTGTTACAGCGGAGAACACAGAAGGACAGACAGACAGACAGACAGACATTCCTTGCTTCATAGTCACATGTCTCAACAACTACTGGATAAATTAACATAACATTTGGTGCAGACAAACTTTGGTGACTTTTCCTCTAGCTCCACCATCAGGTCAAAATTTCCAATACTTCATGACCAAACAGCTGCAAAATTCAAAACTCAAAAGAGACGTATAAAGGACCCTAGACAGGAAACATCATGTCTGAAGCTCCCGCTCGTATTTCATGGTGCTCCATTGACCTTCAGCAACTTCAGCATCATGGCAGGCTTCAGTTACAGCTGTGATTCCAGGGAGCCAAACATCCAAAACATCCGTCATCCTGGATAAATTATTCATAACAGACCTGCCAGGGAGACAGCAGGACTGATGTATTTGTTTTGCTTGTCCTATCACTTCTCTCAGCCTGTCTCCCAACATTTTAGAGAGCGCCTTATATTTAGTGCACAACAGGGACAACGGGGTGACAACTGCTCTCCCGCTGCTCCCGGTCAAACAAACTTTCAACAAACCCCCTCTTCATGATACCACATACTGATCTGTTGTTTATTTTAGCTGCAAAGCTGGTGAATCAGGATTTCTCGTGAATATAGCAACTTCTATAGCAGGATGTTTCCTGTTGTTGTAGCAAAGAAGTAGTGGTGGAACAAAACTGTTAGCACACGATGATCCTGCAACATACGCTTTAGTACTCATCCTGTCTATGCTTGTGCAATAGCAAACTGTCAAAAGCCATAAATTGAGTCATGCAAAGCGTCGTGGCGGTGACGAACATCATGTCTGAACGAGCCCCGGAAAAACACAAACAAAGGGGATCAGACAATGTAGGACATGATGCAAATTTTGCTGTCTCCTCAGTAACACAAAAACTGTAAACAGAGTCACTTATAGTTCACCGTGGTCCAGTGTTGTTGCCCTTTTTAAATGAGCCACATATCATCATTATCGTCTCATTTCAGGTAAAAGGGCATAATGTAATTTTATAGAGAATTGGCAGCATTTACCACTAATTGATCAATCCGTCTTGCAGCAACGTATGACTTCCTGTAATGCAACTTTTGGTGTTTTTTTTTCACGAGAAGTTGCTTGACAACTTTAGAGAATAGTGTTTTACACTCCCTCTGGGCTTAAGTGCAGCACGCATTTGAGTTAAAGAGAGAGGTAACATTGCACATATACTGTGACTTTTGTATCCTAGACTTGAGTACACTGCTTTTAACCCCTATTATAGCATTGCTATTTGATATTTGTACCCTGCAGTAGCTCCTGATTCTCTCACAGAGGAGGATAATTAATTAGCATTTAAGTTACCTCACCTTACAGTGAGGTGTGATAACTGCTCGCTAGTTATGATCAACGTATACAAAAGGGCTGTTAATTGATTTAAATATTTAATCACGATTAATCGCATATTAAGCACACATTTTTACTTGTTCAAAATGTACCTTAAAGGGAGATTTGTCAAGTGTTTATATACTCTTATCAACATGGGAGTGGGCAAATATGCTTGCTTTATACAAATGTATGTATATATTTTATTACTGGAAATCAATTAACACAAAACAATGACATATATTGTCCAGAAACCCTCACAGGTACTGCATTTAGCATAAAAAATATGCTCAAATCATAACATGGCAAACTGCAGCCCAACAGTGTGCTGTTAGTGTGTCAGTGTGCTGACTTGACTATGACTTGTCCCCAAACTGCATGTGATTATCATAAAGTGGGCATGTCTGTAAAGGGGAGACTCGTGGGTACCCATAGAACCCATTTACATTCACATATCTTGAGGTGGGAGGTCAAGGGAACCCTTTGAAAATGGCTAACTAGTATGACATGATTGATACCAAAGGATTCCTTTTTTTCCAGTCGTGTCTAGAAAGTAACTCACATTTTGCAAAATCTGATCTGAGATCTGCAAAAACTCTTGCGAGACTTGCTGCCCAACGACCTATCCTAACCTTAACTCTTCAAGATCAATGCCTAACCTTAATGAGCTCACGAGAGTTTCCCTTCTAGACACTTTTTTCTTTTCCTTAATGCGTTAAAGAAATTAGTGGCGTTAAAACTCATTTGCGTTAACACGTTATTATCACGTTCAGTTTGACAGCCCTAGTATAAATGCAGATACAGACACATCTAGATATGCAACTTATACTTTGATTCAGTTCATGAGGACATTGCCAAGACTTGCACAGTGAGAAACGGGCATTCCTGCGCACATACCGAGGGACTGTTCAAAGTATTTCCAACTGGTGGAATACAATAAGAGGACATGAAGGGAAAGCTGTCAGGAAATATGAAACTGACAGGAGCTTTTGTTTGTCATGCCAAATCCCATGTTAAAACTAAGTCAGGAGCTGGGATGTGCACTTATTTCTTATTTTCAAGTATGATTTTCACCTCAGCACATCTAATTTATTTGTTTTAGTATGGGATTTTACTTGCTGCACTGTTCTGTATGTAATTACTTCACATGTCATCAGTGGCATGTAAATGTGTGACACAGCAGGGTGTGTCTTCCTGAATCCAAAACTTTCCACTTGCTTTTATTGATGCACTCAATGCACTGCATGTTGTTGCAGGTCTGCCTTCGCATATGGACAGAATGTATTTGAGGTTTGCTATGAAGAAAGGCATGAGGGCGGTGCTAGTACTTTTCCCACTCTGTCGTGCCAACTTTGTTTTTTCAAGTTGCTTCATCTCTCCAGTTAGGGAACTTAAAGTTAGGTTTTTCTAAAGAAGACGCAGTAGCATCTAGGACCTTTGACAGCCTGCCCACCTGACTTCACCAGGTAAGGTTTCCTTTCATTCTATAGCGTTGCATGGATGATATGTGCATAAAAGATGTACAGGTGTGTGCTGAGTGGATGGATGCTTGTCTAGTAACTCTAACATTTTGTCATTATTGTGTAACTTATAACAAAAAACTCTTTATGAGGGTGGATTTCTCATAAAGCAGCAACTACTATTTCCTCTTCTATAACTGTATACTGCTACTCTATTACATCTCAGAGGGAAATATTATACTTTTTACTCCACCACAGCTTTAGTTACTTTTCAGATTACAATTTTGCATCCCTTTCCTGTGCAGTGGAGAGAAAAAAAAAATCCTTTCTGGGTTGAGAAAATTCTATTACTTTTTAAGCTAAATAAACTATTTAAAAAGCCTTTTGGATCAGCTGCAAAATGCATCGTCACAAAGCTGAAAACAGGTTTCTCACAGAGCAGCAGCGCTGCAAACATGATGATGATCTTATAAAATATGATGCATTGCTGTCGATTAAACAACAGCATATACATGAGTTAAAAAACATCTACAGCAGTAACATGCATCAATTCAGCAGTAATATTAATCCAGAAACATCATTTATTACATTTTACTGCAAAATGAGTACTTTTACTTTTCATACTTCAAGTTCATTTTGATGATAATACTTACACACTTTTACTTAAGTAAAGTTTTGAATGCAGGAATTTTACTTATCGTGGAGTACTTTCACTGAGTGGTATTAAGTAAAGCATCTGAATTTCTTCCACCACTGAGACTGCCACTAATCTGTAAAGCATGATGATGATTTCACAATAAAGTGATGCCTTTTAAATCGTAAAATACAAAATGCAAGAAATGGCATTCACATGCATTTCATTTTTATTCATTTATTGGAGACTTTTTTGTGCCCCACCCACTTCTGAAACCAAACCTACGCCCTCGCCAACAAGTGTTAAACCAGTGGTCTCTGGTGTTGATTCAATACAACGCAGTACAGGCAGATAGATGCCAGCTGCGGAAGAACTGTTGCGTAACTCACTCTGTTGAAAGAGGAGTGTGCTAAGATGCAGCATTAGAGGTATTTGGTGTCTCACAGACGGTGCGTCACCGTTGCAACTTTTATGCCAGACATGCTGACTACTTTTGTTTTTACAAGCTTTATTCATTTTACAGCAAGCCCGGCCCCCATACAAACATAATGAGTGACCAGTGGCAGGGTGCATATGACTTTGCTGTTCAAGTGGCAAGAGCAGCTGGAGCGGTACGTAAGAGCCATCTCTGAGTGTATTTTTGAATATTTTGGAAGATATTGTGATGATCAAAATATGCCCTATTTTATCCCTAAGCATGTGCCAATGATGTTCCATTTGTTTAGGTAATTAGAAAAGCCGGGGAGGATGAAATAAAGATCCAGACAAAGAGCTGCTCTGTAGACCTTGTCACTCAGACTGACCAGAGGGTGGAGAAAATCATCATCGGCTCTCTTAAAGAACAATTTGGAGATGCACACTGGTGAGACATACTGTACACACCTGTATATGAATGAACTGTTTGGTTCATACGGTATCTTGATATTTGTTATTGGATCTTCTGTACTGCAGTTTCATTGGAGAAGAGTCAGTTGCAAGCGGGGAGCAGATTGTCTTAACTGAGAAACCCACATGGATCATAGACCCGGTGGACGGCACCACAAACTTTGTTCATGGGTAAGATGTTTGTTGTGTTAATGGATTTACTTCAAGCTGATCAAACCAAACATGACAAACTCAACAGCTGTGGCAATACAAGAAGCATTAGAAGTGTATTTTGTCCTTTAAATTAAATAAAGGTTTTATTGCATGGCACCAGATATTCACAGTATTTAACCAAAAGGGCACCCGGAGAACGCAGACTTCGCCAAGGCCATGCCTTAACTCGCAGTGTTAACGAAAGTGAAACTTTAATGGGTTCTTCCTTGGCCCATGCTACACCTTTCCACCAAGTTTCATGAAAATCGGGCCGGTACTTTTCCCGTAATTCTGCTGACAAACAAACAAACAAACCAGCCCAAAAACATAACCTCATTGGTGGAGAGATGGGGGAAAAAATCAATATGGCATAGTATCGCGTTATTTTGCGTACCGATATTGTATCGATACACGGACGTCAGGTATTGATCTTTTATTATAGTCGATGGATGGATGGACTTTATTGATCCCAAATTGAGAAATTCTTGTGTGACAGCAGCAGGTTATCCAGGCAATGTACAGGAACAGTAAATACACAGTTAATATACACATCAACACTAGAGATATATATCTATAGTATACACAATATAAAGAGTATATTAGAATACATTATAAATATACCAGACTACTACAAAGAAATATAAACATTGAATAACAATATCCTACTATGTACAATAGCAAAGTGTGCAATAGCAATACACTATTAACCTCTTAAAAATCCGACAGCCCGCTGACGGGCCCGGCCGCTATTCTGTCTTCCAGTCCTATAAGGAATCGATTGGTACCAATCATGTCATGTTAGCTTGTCAGGAAGAACGCTAAATAACGCTCCAAAGTTAGGGTCAATTTTGGCGAGGAAAAACAGGCATGGCCATTTTCAACGAGGTCCCTTGACCTCTGACCTCCAGATATGTGTATAAAAACTCTGAGATGAACAGAGTGAAAACTGTATCTTATTGACAAACTGCATAATTTGCAGTTGAAAAAAGGTAATAAATCGCAATATATCTTATCGTCAGCATATCGCAAAATGTTTAAAATTGCAATAAGATTGCATCGTGACTTAAGCATCGTGATAATGTCGTATCATGGGGCCTTTGGTGATTCCCACCCCTACAGCCAGGAGACAGTAAGGTTAGCTTAGCATAAAGAATCAGTGGGAAACAGCTAGCGAGGCTTTCCACTTTCATATTTCATTATATTTAACGGACAGACATGAGAGTAAGCTAGTATCGATCTTCTTGTCTCGGCAATAAAACGGATAAGCTCATAACCCAAAACCTCCTTCAAGGAATTACCATCGTTTATGAAATGCTTCTTTTAAAATACCTATTCATAGATGCACGGGGTAAGACAGGCTACGTAATCACACACACTCTGATCTGATGCACATGAAACTACTTCTTCACAGATTCCCGTTCGTGGCTGTGTCTATTGCCTTTGCCGTCAATAAGGAGGTATGTCAAATCACACAACAGTCAACAAAAGTACTTCATCCATACTTGTGTATGCGAAAGCTGAAAGAGCGCCGTATTGTTTTCAGTTGGAGTTCGGTGTGGTGTACAGCTGCTTGGAAGACAAGATGTACAAAGCACGGAAGGGACAGGGAGCTTTCTGCGATGATGAGAAGATTCAGGTGTCCGACGTAGAAGGTAATACAGTCAGATTTCTGTGCATATTATATCATATTCGTGTGTGACTATTTTGCATATTTGAAAATGAAAGAAAGTACACAAATTGAGCTTTGCATTGACCACAAACGTGTGCCATCCTTTGCCTTGTGTAGCACTGCAGGTATTTACAGATGGATAGATAGTTAGTTAGGACCAGTTCTAGGTTCTGAGGAGCGGTTTATAACTAGTACAAGAGAATAACAGACCACAGACCAAGAAGTAAATTTGAACTACCGGCTTATTTATATAGAAAGTTAGTAGCACACATACACATTAATTTGGTACCACAATCACACATTTCATACACCACACAGTAATTATGCATTTAAATCCCTTAAAACATTGAAAATAAAACCCAAAATCTCATCACACATGTATTTCTCCCTATTCTATCTCACTCTGATTTGATTTAAACCTATTTGAGTTCAGGAGATTTTTTCAATTTAGGCGCCTTTAAGTTGAAATTTTCTTTCTCGTTTTTTCTTTAAATTTAGATTAGATTAGATTAGACTTTATTTATCCCACAACTGGGAAATTCACTCTCCACAGCAGAAAGAAGACAGCTCAAGAGATACACATCTATGAAAAATATACAAAATATACACAAGAAAAATACACCAAAGTACACCGAATAAAAATAAAATAAAATAAAATAAAATACTATATACACAAATCCACATGATATATACATAAATAAATCTATAAATAAATAAATAATCTAAATTACTCAGTACTAAGTTCTTATTTTTATCTCAGTTAGCCATTTTCATGACCTTAGTTCTATTTCTCTTTAGTTTTCTAAACTAAATTGAGTGAATACA
>CAKALG010027379.1:0-16126 GCA_916700815.1 Helicolenus hilgendorfi | reverse complement strand
AATTAGTAAACATTAATAATTATCATTGAATTGTTTGTCAACAGTATAATAACTATTAACTAAGTTTAATTAACTATCAATTTACCATTTATAAATTATGCTAATTATATTGTCTCTTTGTGTCCCTTTATGGACGTTTTACATCTTTTTGTGGACGTTTTACATCTTTTTGTGAACATTTTTGCATCTCTTTTCGGATGTTTTGAGCCTCTTTGTGGTGATTTTGTGTCTCTGTGTGGATGTTTCGTGTCTCTTTAAGGTCATTTTGCGTCTCTTTGTGGTCGATTTGCGTCTCTTTGTGGACATTTTGTGTCTCTGTGGACATTGTGCGTCTCTTTGTGGACCTGCTACATCTCTTTGTGGACATTTTGTGTCTCTTTGTGGACATTTTGTGTCTTTTTGTGGTCATTTTGCATTTTTTTGCGGTCGTTTTGCATATCTTTGTGGTCATTTTGTGTCTCTTTGTGGTCGTTTTGTGTCTCTTTGTGGTCGTTTTTGCATCTCTTTGTGGTCGCTTTGCGTCTTTTTGTGGTCGCTTTGCGTCTCTTTGTGGACCTGCTACATCTCTTTGTGGACATTTTGTGTCTCTTTGTGGACATTTTGTGTCTTTTTGTGGTCATTTTGCATTTTTTTGCGGTCGTTTTGCATATCTTTGTGGTCATTTTGTGTCTCTTTGTGGTCGTTTTGTGTCTCTTTGTGGTCGTTTTTGCATCTCTTTGTGGTCGCTTTGCGTCTTTTTGTGGTCGCTTTGCGTCTCTTTGTGGACCTGCTACATCTCTTTGTGGACATTTTGTGTCTCTTTGTGGACATTTTGTGTCTTTTTGTGGTCATTTTGCATTTTTTTGCGGTCGTTTTGCATATCTTTGTGGTCATTTTGTGTCTCTTTGTGGTCGTTTTGTGTCTCTTTGTGGTCGTTTTTGCATCTCTTTGTGGTCGCTTTGCGTCTTTTTGTGGTCGCTTTGCGTCTCTTTGTGGACCTGCTACATCTCTTTGTGGACATTTTGTGTCTCTTTGTGGACATTTTGTGTCTTTTTGTGGTCATTTTGCATTTTTTTGCGGTCGTTTTGCATATCTTTGTGGTCATTTTGTGTCTCTTTGTGGTCGTTTTGTGTCTCTTTGTGGTCGTTTTTGCATCTCTTTGTGGTCGCTTTGCGTCTTTTTGTGGTCGCTTTGCGTCTCTTTGTGGACCTGCTACATCTCTTTGTGGACATTTTGTGTCTCTTTGTGGACATTTTGTGTCTTTTTGTGGTCATTTTGCATTTTTTTGCGGTCGTTTTGCATATCTTTGTGGTCATTTTGTGTCTCTTTGTGGTCGTTTTACGTCTCTTTGTGGTCATTTTGTGTCTCTTTGTGGTCGTTTTTGCATCTCTTTGTGGTCGCTTTGCGTCTCTTTGTGGTCGTTTAGCATCTCTTTGTGGTCATTTTGCATCTCTTTGTGGTCGTTTTGCATCTCTCTGTGGTCGTTTTGCCAGTGTTACCTGTAAAAATACTCCATCAGAAGTAAAAGTTGACACAATCAGGCAGCAGATTAGGAACTTTTCATCCATAGTGTATCTGATGTATATTTTTCATTGTAATAATTAGTATTACATTAATAATAATAATAATAAATAATAATTAAACACTTTTGTCTTCTCTGTGTGTTAAATCAATGAAGTCACTGTGTGTGTCGATAATGTAAATCTACTATAAGTTGAACTTATTTTATACCTGAGGGATCAGGCTTCATTGATTAGAGATGTTTGATCAATTAATCAGCAGCTGTGAGACCTCGTCTGTTATGAATCAGTGAACACTTCCACGCAGCGGTGCCATCGTCTGTGGCATATATGACGTATTGATCAGCTGCCTCATCAATAAATGAAAAGAGCTCCAGGGCCTTCGGAGCGCAGTAATGAAACAGAGACTCTATTAAAGACAGAAATCCTCCCTGATCCTCGACACTCTCTGATCTCTGATCAGTTCAACTGTTTGAAAATGAAGAATTAGAATCAATTAATCTGCTGATTTTATTATTATTATTATTTTATATATCTCTTTCGTCATTTCAACTGTCTTTGTGGTCATTTTGCGTATCTCTGTGGTCGTTTTGCGTCTCTTTGTGGTCGCTTTGCGTCTCTTTGTGGTCGTTTTGCATGTATTTGTGGTCGTTTTGCATCTCTTTGTGGTCGTCCTGCATCTCTTTGTGGTCGCTTTGCGTCTCTTTGTGGTCGTTTTGCATGTATTTGTGGTCGTTTTGCGTCTCTTTGTGGTCGTTTTGCGTCTCTTTGTGGTTGTTTTGCATCTCTTTTTGGTGTTTTACATCTCTTTGTGGTCATTTTGCATCTCTTTGTGGTCGCTTTACGTCTCTTTGTGGTCGTTTATGCGTCTTTGTGGTCGTTTTGTATTTCATTGTGGTGGTTTTGTCGCTGTATTAATTTCACTGAAATCTTAACTATTATCTAACGTATATAATTATGGAGGTATGGTCGGTGTTGGACGGTGGAGAAGATGGACTCTCTCTCCGTCCTCTCTTTCTCTGTCCTCTGAGGTCCTGATCAGAAAGCTGCTCAGGGTTTCATCTTCTTCATTAAAATGCTTCGCCCTCAGGCGGCTGCGTCGCTTCACAAGTCTCATGCATTTACACAGGTGTTAAGATAAGGTAAGCCTGACACACACACACACACACACACACACACACACACTCACTTAAATCAAGGTAAAGCCAAGCGAGTCAGCACGGACCCTGAGCAGGGTTTGAAAGGATGTTTGATTTTTCTCCATTTGAATATTTGAACAGTTCTGTCCTGTTATCTACAGTCCAGCATCTCAGTGTCAGTCGGTTCACATCCTGTCAATGAGTATTATGCAGAGCTGTCAGACGATAAAAATAGTTAATCATGATTAATCGCACATTTTTTATCTGTTCAAAATGAACCCTAAAGGGAGATTTGTCAAGTATTTTTTGGACAATTTTCAGATATTTTTCAGACTTTTTCTCGGACAATTTTCTGACGTTTTGTTGGACATTTTTTGGACATTTTTTCAGACATAAGCCTTCACACATTCACATATCTTGAGGTCAGAGGTCAAGGGACCCCTTTGAAAATGACCATGACAGTTTGTCTTCGCCAAAATAGAGCATAAGTTAGGAGCGTTATTCAACCTCCTTCACGACAAGCTAGTATGATATTATCTTTGACGGGTTGGGACTTTTCAATACATTTAGCTGATCATACTTAGATGCTTTTACTTAAGTAATGTTTTGAATGCAGTATACTTTTACTTGTAGTGGAGTATTTTCACACAGTGGTATTAGTGCTTTTGCTTCAGTAAAGTCACTATAATCAAAGCAGGTGTATCAGTGTTTGTACACATCGCAGACAGACGTGGAGTTCTACAAGGATCTGTACTTGAACCACTTTCTTTCCAATCGGTCTCATAATAAAAAAAATCACAGATTACTTTCGCTATGCTGAAGACACATCCTCCTGTAACAACTGATGAAACTGGAAAACTGCTGGTCAGACATCTCTTGACGTGTAAAAGCTTCATTTGAAGCCCAGAAGAAGAAGTGAAACGTTGCTTGTTGGTTCA
The DNA here is from genome assembly GCA_916700815.1 of Helicolenus hilgendorfi. Taxonomy (NCBI): domain Eukaryota; kingdom Metazoa; phylum Chordata; class Actinopteri; order Perciformes; family Sebastidae; genus Helicolenus; species Helicolenus hilgendorfi. The sequence goes on along the minus strand of CAKALG010027379.1, from coordinate 12,550 downwards.
GTCAGACGTAGATCAGCTTTCATGGATGTTTCTATGGATTTTAGTATCCTGATGACACGTAAACATGCCGTTATTTCATGCTATTTTTCTGTCTTTTTAATCAAACTCTATTAAATTTAGTTTAATTCCTCATCAGCACAGCAGGCAGATTTGTTAATGTCCTCATTAAGGCCTTAGTGATGATAATAAAACCACCAACCAAACCTCCTCCTCCTTGTAAAACATATTTATTTAATTATTTTTTCCAGTCTGTGTGATGCTTTTAAAACCTGAGCTGCTGTATTATCCCACATGAGGATTTAAAGGTTTAACTCTTTCACAGTGGATTGGTTTAATTAGGATTTGGAGGAGAAGGGACTGAATAGGAAAATTAGATGGAGAGAGAGAAAGGAGGTTTATTTTCCTGCAGCTTTTCTCAGCCGTGTGCTGAATATTGTCATTAATGCTCATGAAAAATAGAATATTATTATTGCATTTAAGTCACCAGGGGAACTAATCCTGTAATCTTAAACCTTAACACAGAAGGTGGAGGATTAACCCTCTGGAGTCCAGGTTCATTTTGTCTTTGTTTAGCACCTTCTAGCATGACATCCTCTTTTTCAGCAATACTTGGCTATAAATCAAAGCTCTCATTTTGTCAATTTAGTACAAAGCTGCCAGGAAAAAAAAAGAAACAGGTTCCCCTAACAAAAATTTCAAATCTTTGTTGATTATCCCTCAAAATATTACTTCAGAACAGTTCAAGGTTTTAAAAATTTTGTTTTTAATATTTATACACAAAAAATACAGCAGAAACATGTAAGAAATAGATTGCATCCTGTTTTTAATGTGAAACAGAGTGATGAATCAGAACCTGTGAGGTGTTCTGCAGTAGAGTGCTGGTCTCTGATCTGTGGCTCTCTCTAGTGTTCATGAACAAACACTACATCCACAAAGTGACTGAACTGATGTCTCCGTCTGTCCCTGGAAAACAAAACTCTGTGCAGTTTGTTTTTAGCCATTAGTGGAAATGTAGATTTACATCAAAGGCCCAAAAAACAGTGGTGGGAGAAGTATTCAAATCATTTACTTAAAGCCCGTCTCAAGCACGTTCTTTCTCAAATGGAGAATAGGGGTGTGGTTAATAGTCAGACATAATTCCTTGCCATGGACACCAGATTGCATCGTTTTCCAACCTAGTTTAGGCTTAACCAGTTTAGATGAATTTACTGTTTATCAGACCTGGAATGAGACCAGAATTATCTCAACACACCGACTCTCTCTCACTCTCTCTCTTCTTCACCGTCTCCTCCTGGCGAGGCAGCCGTCTGGCTGCTGCTACACCGAGTAGCGGCATAACTGTTTCTCCAAAAGGCTAGCATCAATGTTAGCTTCTCTAACAGGCTAGCATCAATGTTTCTCCAACTTCTACACTCCCTGGGGAAGTAGGAACCTTTGGGAACCTGCTTGCCCAAACTCTCAACGGAACTATTGACGGCAACACTGCAACAGCGTCATGTAAGTTACCTGATCTGACACGATAGGCTTACTGGAGTTTTTAGGTGTGAAGCTGGGCATACACTGTAAGATTTTCGCCCGATTGACAGCCCTAGTAAAAAAAATCCTGTTCCTCTGTGTCCCCCAGCACTCCTATTGGCATTTACAAGATAGCGCCGTAGGAAAACTAGGCAGCGCTGAGAAACATGAATCAATATTCTGTTACTGTTATGCCTTTTTCTCTCCTCAAATGTTTTCAGAAACATATTTTAATGATTTGAAGTAAAATGAGAATGTTTGCTCCAGTGGGCGGTACTCGGTTTGGGCTCAAGTGTTTTCAACGTGGCAGCCGGGTCACAAACTTTCTCATTTTACGCTACCAGATATTTAAAGCAATCTCATACTCAAATCAGAAGAAACAAATCACAGGCACGCACAGATAAAGGATCTTTCTTAGTTTATTCTGAGAAAAAAAAAATGGACGTGTTTCAAATATAAGCCATCCGCATGTGGCTTATAGACTAAACTACTGTTGCTGTAGCATAGTTTACATTTCTCTGGGGATTAGCGTCAGTATAGTGAAGCTTCATTTAATGAAGAGCAGCAGGCAGTTTAGCTCACTACACTTTCTAAGTAGCTTGCCCAATACTGTCTATTTTTAGTTCTATGGAAAACAGACACCCTGATTTTTTGAGAATGTTGTGCTTAATTATGCACAGCATGGGCAGTGAGGAAAGTATTAATCTCAGGCGCTGGTCATGCCAGAATAAATCTGTGCACGAGCTGACAACAGTATTTTCTTGTGTTCCTTTCTTCATCGCCCAACAGCTTGTTTACTGCTGGCCCAGGCTCTCCGAGGCCGGAGGCCGGCAACATATACTCAGTGTATTTGTAAGCGTTGGTGGTCAAGGACAATTCAACAAATCAGTGAATGATTAGTACATAAAAACCCAACAATGTCCTAATGAAACCCTACACCCACAGTAAATCCTGAAATCCCCTTTGAACCTGCAGTGAGGTACGCTGGCAGTGAAATATGACTTGCGTAACTCTCGGCAAAAATCATGAACAACAAATGTTATGTAATTATTGGCCAGCAGCTTGTAACTGGGCCACTATCAGCTTCTATAAAGGCTGACCGGCTCAGTGAAGCTCAGTCGTTTCGTGACGTGCAGCTACCATCTCAGATCTTGGTGTTTATTCCAGTTATATCCTGAATCTGATCAGCTGTAACGTCATGAATCTGTGGCTCAGCAGTCATTTCCTGGTAGCGGGGCTGTTTCTGAGCAGCTCGGCTCCGACACCTGAAGAATGCCAGCCCTTGGTCACGCCTTTGTCTCTGGCTGACCCCTCAATGGTAAGTCCTCGTCTGACTCCTGACTGGGTCTTTCCGTTTGTTTATTAGCCGTTAAAGCAGTATTCAGCTTTTTGGGAAATTACATAATTAGCATTACAGTCGAGTTCTAATGAAGTTTAGAAAGTTTAAAGTTTACTTCCATTATTGAAAGATGTTTTTGTCTGCTGTCACTAATCGACTTCATGTTTGTTTGCAGATGTACGGCAGGATGAACTTCCTTGCGAGTTACACTGATAATGAAGAATATAACGCCATGATGAAGATGGGTGATAGCTCCTGGGGGAATACCACCGCGTCACCATCCATCCCCAATAAACTTATTATGACTCAGCAGAACAAGATGTGAGTTGATAACATTACAACTGTACAAATACACATTAATTTCTGTAAATTGTAGTTTTATCATAATTAATAAAACATTTGAGGAACACATTAAAACCTGCTAAAGGTGTGCCAGGTCTACCGCTATGCAGATGATACTCAGTTTTACCACTAAAACCTCTTGAATCAACACAGTCGTTGTAACACACAACAGCTGAATTGCATCAGTTCATCAATTCACCCTTTGCTAAGCTACGTCTACGGGCTGTGTATTGATGAATGGATCTTGTGATACGATACGTATCATGATACAGAAGTTTGAGCACAATAGGCAAATGCCCTCATATTGTCATTTAGCATCCACAACCTTTCTCACACCGGATCCCCACAGCAGTTGTTTCAGTCCTAAACAGGGTTTTTTCTTATGTGACCTCTAACCTCACAAAATAATGTAGTTAGCTAATTATATGCTAACTCTTAGCCTTGGAAGTAATGCTAAGTTACTACTGTTGGTAGTAAGCTAGTTATCTGGGAATGCTAAGATTAGCAGCTTACATTAGAGCAGATAAGTCATTGTTAATCCATTCCTTACACTTTAGCCGACCCTTTTAGTGCTGACGTCATGATGAGGTCACGGTGTTAGCTGAAGGCTAAACAAAGGAAAGAATGGAGGCTAACACTAGCAGTGGGCTAAAGTTACACATCTAAAATGTCATCTTGCTGTGTTTTTGGGTGCCAGAATCCAGACATCACATAGATTTGAGATGACAAGCTGTGATTCCAGGCTCTGGCGAGCTACGATATCAGAGAAAAGTTTCAGAGATGGAGAGTAAATGTTGCTAATATTTAGCCTTCTGCTAACTGCAGCCAATGGCTCATCATTAGCAGAAGGCTAAACTATTAGAAACCTTTTCTCTCCATCTCGACTCTTTTTGTCTGACTTTAGTGAAGGATAGTTAACTGTAGGCATCCAAAGATTTATACGCCCTCAATTTATATTTACAGCGCTACCGACAGCCACCAGCCTACGGTGACCAGACGTCTCGGTTTGTCCGGGACAGTCCCGGTTTCAAGCTGACGTGTCCCGAGTCGCAACAAATATCTGTAAAACACTCAAATGAAGGGGTGCCTGGTTAGCTCAGTTGGTAGAGCAGGCGCCCATAGATCAAGGCTCAATCCTTACCGCGGAGGCCTGTGTTCGAATCCGGCCTGTGGCCCTTTCATTCTCTTTCTCTCCCCCCTTTCCAAGACTCTATCCACTGTCCTCTCAATAAAATGGAAAATGCCCCCAAAAAAATAACTTTAAAAAAAAAAAAAAAAGGGGGGAAAAAGTAGTGCATGTGATAAGTCATGATGTCACAGCCTCTAATGCACTCCCTATAATGCCATCTCTCTGAGCCCACTCCATGCTCAAATGTGCCACTGGTGTGCCAAGTTAGCCATCCTGATGAAAACGCATATGGTGCGTGCATGTTAGCGTGAGCGCGCGTGCATGAACGTGCGGTATACTTCAGTGTCCCGGTTTGGGGGTTTGAAAATATGGTCACCCTACACCAGCTCGCTGGTCGGACGGCTGGCTACTTAGCTAGCTCACAAGAGTGTGAGGATGAAGCATTAAGTTGCTAAATTTTACTCATTTAGCGACTGGCTCGTTATCTAGCTACCTTGCTAATTCCACCATGCTACAGAAAATGAGACCAACAGCGGACAGCGCTGGGTCACGGTCTCTCTGCCTCACTCCTCAACCGCTACGAGACGACTTCACCGGGAGGAGAGCAGGCGTTAGCTAGCTAGCTTGTCAGTCTCCGGACAAGCTAGCTAGCTAACTAGCCAGTTCCAGAGACAGACAATCTAGCTAGCTAACTAACGTTATCCAGCCGTCTACTCCTCCTGAAGTAGTCACCAGCAGCGTAGGAGTCGGCTAATATGGTCCCATTGATTAATATTAACTTTCTCAACTAACACTCGTGATCCTGGAGAGTGAGTCTGAGTAAATATTGAGAGAAACTAGAATTTTCTTCAGCCATTGTTAAAAACAAGCCAACATTGCTTGCTAGCCAGCGTTAACTAATGTGTTCAGAGAATTATTCTGCCTCCACTTAATGCTCCGCCCACTAAATACCTCATGGTTACTAACAGAGAAGAGGTCCATATTCAGTAGTAGTAGAAATAATAGGCTAAGTAAACCAAATCAATCCCAACTCAACATGAAAACTCAGGAGATATATTTGGATTAATAGTAAATAAATGACTTCTTGTCTGTGTCTTGATCTCAGGAGAAGCTTGACAAAATAATCCTAACTGATGCCCTACTATCCTTTTTTAGGATCTTAAGTTGTAAAACAGCTCTCCCAAAATCTGAACTCAAATCTTCCTCTTGTCTTTTTTTCTCAGGAATGGAACCTGCGTTGGCGCAACTGTCACCGTAACTATTGACGGCAACACTGCAACATTGTCAAGTAAGTTACCAGATCTGACACGATAGGCCTACTGGAGATTCTTCGTGTAAAGCTGGGCATTCACTGTATGACTTAAGCCTGTTTCTGGCTCGAATTTTGAGCCGCACGACTCATATTCGAGTCTGACTAGATTTCAGCTTCGTCGGGAGTCGTTTTCCGTGCAGTGTACAGTGGGGGCGAGGACCGATTAAGTCCTCCTGACCGGCCGTCGGAGAGTCTGATAAATTTCTGACGTCATAAATTTTGGTTATCCGTCCACAGGCTCTCACACAATTAAAGCAGAGAAGCCGGTTCCCCAACGTCAACACCTTGTTTGTCCTCTTTTTACAGTAATCAGGGCGTAGCTATCAAGATAACAATGTACAATAGATACAGTAAAACCTAGCTAGCTTACCTCAAATTTTCTTCCGTCCACGTATTCCTCGCCACCTGCGATTCCATATAACGTTACACCGGCCTCTCTTTTTTTAAGACATTTCAGCAGACAGGATGGCACAGATGATGAAGGCAGCACGTTTCTGCCTTGTTAGCATTGTGACCCCTCCAGTTACACATAGATACTTTTTCTGTATCAGATGATGAATATTGTTTTATTTGAAATGTTTTGACTTTCTTTCTGTCCTCAGTCGCCAACATCACTACTGTGTTCCACCTGCTGCCGAGTTGTGAGGGCTGTCTGCTGATGAGCTTCAACTGCACCGCCAGAAACCTTGACAAGATGTTACAAATGTTGAAAGTCAACAGCAACATTACAGGGGAGGAGATCAACTTTCGTGGTGTTTATCTGATGGGTAAGAAGGAACGTGCCTGAGAGAAAATAACACATTTTATCTGAAACATTCGTCCATTTTTGTTGTTTTGTTTCCAGCCAGAGAGTCGACCCTGAAGGATACGGACATGGAACATTTCAAGAAGCAGGCGAGCTGCCTCGGCTTCTCCAGAGAACCAGACTACCTCTACGACCCCAAGAATGGTGATTCACCTTTTAAAGCTTAAATGAAACTATTATTAAATGATTAAACGATGGAATCAAGATGAGTGATGTCAGACAGAACTGATTTCTCTATCTCTGTCTTTCTCTCTGCAGGTTTCTGTGCTGAAGGCGAGGGCATTAAGATTACATTCTGAAGTGAAGAACAACTTTCATAAATATTTCAAACTGAAATTGAGAAATTAAAGAGACAAAAAGTGACTCAAAACATCAAACGTGTGGTCCGTATTTTGTATTCATTATCTAATAAAATGGTGTAACACAGAGGCTTTCAAACTGTGAAGCGCCTCCTCAAGGATGTGTGGAGGGAGAAAGGTGAGGTAAAGATACTGGGTCAGGTGCATGCAGGTATTCTAACAACAGGAAGTTAGTCGTACTTTTTCAGCAAACCTTAAAGTTGAAGTCGGAAACTTTGAGCAAATATGAAACAAGAAGGTTTTTTATAAAACAGTCACTATGTCCTGCCAGTAGTACATGAGAAAGAGAAGAAAGAGAAAAAAGAAAAAACAGGAATGCGATAATAACACGTTAAGGCAAATTTGTTTTAATGCGACTAATTTCTTTAACACATTAACACGACTTGTGAATTTTAGGTTGTAGTTGGTTCAGTTTTAAAGATAGAGTGAATATACTGATATCATAAGAAACTAGAAAAACCTAATGAATCCATTGGTACCAACCATGTCATACTAGCCTGTAGTGAAGGAGGTTAAATAACGCCATTGTCATTTTCAAAGGGGTCCCTTGACCTCTCACCTCCAGATATGTGAATGAAAATTGGTTCTATGGGTACCCACGAGTCTCCCCTTTATAGACATGCCCACTTTATGATAATCACATGCAGTTTGGGGCAAGTCATAGCCAAGTTAATTAACAAGAGTAAAGCTTTTTATATTGCATCATCTGAACAGCATGTTCCACCATCAGCATAGACAGTGAGGAAAGTAATAATCTCAGGCGCTGGTCATGCCAGAATAAATCTGTGCACAAGCTGACAACAGTATTTTCTTGTGTTCCTTTCTTCATTGCTCAAGAGCTTGTTTGCTGCTGGCCCAGGTCCTCCGAGGCCAGAGGCCGACAACATATACTCAGTGTATTTGTAAGCGTTGGTGGCCAAGGACAATTCAACAAATCAGTGAATGATTAATACATAAAAACCCAACAGTGTCTTTATGGAATCCTACATCCACAGTTAATCCTGAAATCCCCTTTGAACCCGCAGAGAGGTACGCTGGCAGTGAAATATGGCTTGCGTAACTCTGGGCAAAAAACATAAATAACAAATGTTATGTAATTATTGGCCAGCAGCTTGTAACAGCTTCTATAAAGGCTGACCTGCTCAGTGAAGCTAAGTCGTTCCGTGACGTCCAGCTACCATCTGAGATCTTGGTGTTTATTCCAGTAATATCCTGAATCTGATTAGCTGTAGCATCATGAATCTGTGGCTCATCAGTCATTTCCTGGTAGCCAGGCAGTTTCTGAGCAGCTCGGCTCTGACACCTGAAGAATGCCAGCCCTTGGTCACGCCTTTGTCTCTGGTTGACTGCTCCATGGTAAGCCCTTATCTGACTCCTGACTGGGTCTTTGGGTTTGTTTATTAGCCGTTGAAGCAGTATTCAGCTTTTTGGGAAATTACATAATTAGCGTAACAGTCGAGTTGTTATAAAGTTTATAAAGTTTACTTCCATTATTGAAAGATGTTTTTGTCTGCTGTCACTAACTGACTTCATGTTTGTTTGCAGATGTACGGCAGGATGAACTTCCTTGTGGGTTACACTATATAACAACATGCTAAAGACGACCCAGAGCTCATAAATGAATATCACTGCCTCACCATCCAGCCCCAATGAACTTATTATGACTCAGCAGAACAAGATGTGAGTTGATAACAGTACAACTGTACAAATACACATTACCTTCTGTAAATCATAGTTTTATCATAATTAATAAAACATTGGAAGAACACATTAAAACCTGCAAAAGGTGTGCCAGGTCTACCGCTATGCAGATGATACTCAGTTTTACCACTAAAACCTCTTGAATCAACAGAGTCAACTGAGTTGCATCAACTGAGTCAACTGAGTTGCATCAGTTCATCAATTCATCCTTTGCTAAGCTACACCTGCGGGCTGTGTATTGGCAAGAATCTTGTGATACGATACGTATCATGATACAGAAGTTTGAGCACGATAGGCAAATACAAATATCTTTAATCAGGACGAGGACTCATTAACTCCTCCCGACCGGCAGTCAGACATGTCATAAATTTTGGTCGTCCATCCACAGGCACCCGCACAGTTAAAGCAGAGCAGCCGGTTTCCCAACATCAACGTCTTTTTTCTACTGTATTTACAGTAATCAGAGCGTAGCTATCAAGATAACAATGTACAATAGATACGGTAAAACGTAGCTAGCTTACCTCCAATTCTCTGCTGTCCACATCTTCCTCGCCACCTGTGAGTCCATATAACATTACGCCGGCGCCTCTTTTTTTAAGACTTTTCAGCAGACAGTATGGCACAGATGATGAAGGCAGCACGCTTCTGCCTTGTTAGCATTGTGACCCGTACAGATACACATATATACTTTTTCTGTTTCAGATGATGAATATTGTTTCATTTAAAATGTTCTGACTTTCTTTCTGTCTTCAGTCGGCAACTCCTCCTCTGTGTTCCACCTGCTGCCGAGTTGTGACGGCTGTCTCCTTGACAAGATATTACGAATGATGAAATTCGAGAGCAACATTACAGGGGAGGCGACGCACGCTCGTGCTCTTTATCTGATGGGTAAGAAGGAACGAGCCTGAGAGAAAATAACACATTTTACATCGGAAACATTCGTCCATTTCTGTTGTTTTGTTTCCAGCCAGAGAGTCGACCGTGAAGGACACGGACATGGAACGTTTCAAGCAGCGGGCGAGCTGCCTCGGCTTCTCCAGAGAACCAGACTTCCTCTACTACCCCAACAATGAAATCAAGATGAGTGATGTCAGACAGAACTGATTTCTCTATCTCTGTCTTTCTTTCTGCAGGTTTCTGTGATGAAGGCGAGGGCATTAAGATGCCGTTCTGAATTTAAGAACTCAACTGTCATAAATATTTCAAACTGAAACTGAGGAAGTAAAAAAAGACTCAAACAGAAATGTGTGGTTCGTATTTTTTATTCATAATCTAATGAAATGGTGTAACATCGAGGCTTTCAAACTGTGAAGCGCCTCCTCAGGGAGATGTGGAGGGAGAAAGGTGAGGTAAAGATACTGGGTCAGGTGCATGCAGGTATTCTATCAACAGGAAGTTAGTTGTTGTAGTTTTTCAGCAAACCTGAAGTCGGTAACTTTTAGCAAATATGATGAAAACAGTATTTTTTATGAAACAGTCACTATGTCCTGCCACTAGTACATGAAACAGATAATTAACAGCATTAACACAACTTGTGATTTTTAGGTTGTAACGGCTCAGTTTTAAAGCTAGAGTGAAGATACTGGTATCATATGGAACTAGAAAACCTAATGAACCCATTTGTACCAATCATGTCATACTAGCTTGTCATGAAGAAGGCTAAATAACGCTCCAATGTTCCACTAAATTTTTGGCAAGGAAAAACTGTCATGGACATTTACAAAGGGGTCTCTTGACCTCTGACCTCCAGATATGTGAATGAAAATGGGTTCTATGGTTTACAGCATGTAGGGCCATCAGCATAGACAATGAGGGAAGTATTCATCTTAGGCGATGGTGATGTGCATACCAGAATAAATCTGTGTTCTTGTGTTCCTTTCTTCATTGCTCAACAGGTTGTTTGCTGCTGGCCCAGGTCCTCCGAGTCCAGAGGTCGGTAACATATACTCAGTGTATTTGTAAGCGTTGGTGGTCAAGGACAGTTCAACAAATCAGTGAATGATTAATACACAAACCCAACAGTGCCCTAATGAAATCCCACACCCACAGTAAATCCTGAAATCCCCTTTGAACCTGCAGTGAGGTACGCTGGCAGTGAAATATGACTTGCGTAACTCTCGGCAAAAATCATGAACAACAAATGTTATGTAATTATTGGCCAGCAGCTTGTAACTGGGCCACTATCAGCTTCTATAAAGGCTGACCAGCTCAGTGAAGCTAAGTCGTTTCGTGACGTGAAGCTACCATCTCAGATCTTGGTGTTTATTCCAGTTATATCCTGAATCTGATCAGCTGTAACGTCATGAATCTGTGGCTCAGCAGTCATTTCCTGGTAGCGGGGCTGTTTCTGAGCAGCTCGGCTCCGACACCTGAAGAATGCCAGCCCTTGGTCACGCCTTTGTCTCTGGCTGACCCCTACATGGTAAGTCCTCATCTGACTCTTGACTGGGTCTTTGGGTTTGTTTATTAGCCGTTGAAGCAGTATTTTTTGGGAGATTCTTCCTCAGTTTGTGCTTCTCATGGATTAGCATTAGCATTTGAGTCAGAGCTAAATACACGACAACACGGCACAATGAAAATATATTTTAACCCAGTTCACAAGATGTGGCTGTTTCCTATCCAGGCTACCATCTTTGTTGGGATTAGGAAGTGCTGCAATTTGGAAAAAAGTTTGAAAAATGTTTTTATGGTGTAGTTGGAGTGTTTGAAGATTCTGGAATACATCACCCCGTATGTAACACCTTCAAATGTATGTCGATGTTTTTCAGGCGAGAAAGTAACCATTTAGATTTCAAACATGTGATCAATTTATCCAAAACATGTCTGTTATAAACCAGTTAACATCTGTCAGCAGATCTTTAATACTTAACTACTCTGATGTTTCTGTAACATTTTGATATATCATGTTTATTCCTTTTGAAAAATAAATTGTGATCTCAGAGATTAAATATATGTTGCTGCTACATTAGTTCATCTGAAGGTAAAGTTGAGCTTCATGTTTTAATGTCGTACAACATGGCCGCCTCTGTGGACATTGACTTATATGTATTTGAGCTGGTACAATACACCTATCTCCCGATTCGATACTACCATGAGACTTCGGTGCCGATTCGATATGTATTGCAATTTTACAACTATTGTGATTCGATATTACGATTATTATTATTATTGTGATTTTTGTTAACTTTTTTAACACTAAACCATGGAAGAAAGTTGAATTATAAACTTCTAGGCACTTTTACTTTGGAAAATCTCTAAATGATTCCAGTAAAAATGTTTGATTTTCAGCGTGTATGTGGTCAGAAATGTCCTTAAGTCAAGTATATCAGTCATTGTCAGGAATTATTTATTACATTTTTTCCAGCAACCCGAAAATCAAAGAATAAAGACATTTCCCTCACAAATTAGTGGTATTTTCTTTTTAATTTATAAGGGACATTTAATGTTTTATACATCTGGTGAATAATTCAATCAATCCTATTTCCATATATGTATTTTGTATATACAGTTCCCTTTGTTAACACCTTATTTTTCAAACTGGACGTAGTCACACGTGTATACTTCATCTAACTTCTCCAATGATGTCTCTAGCTCTCCCGTCAGCTCCGTTCTCTTTATCCCTCCATGGTCAGCTCCATCGGGGCCGTTTGAATGCATTTAACATAAATGTCAGAATATGGGTACTCTACAGTTGTAGCGTCGGACCATTTGACCACGGAAATGAATGAATGACGGCCGGCTTGACAACACGCTCCCACGATACGATAACGTTTCCTGTCCGTGACAGAGTTGGCATGCAGCTTTAGCTGTGATGGCTAGCTCTGCTTTTCCTGCAATGTGTGAAACAGAAAGTGTTTCCATACTTTACTGGATGTGTAGTGTTTACCACTTTTTTTTTTTAAAGTTATTTTTTTGGGGCATTTTTACCATTTTTATTGACAGTGGATAGAGTCTTGAAAGGGGGAGAGAGAGATAGAGTGGATGCGGAAATGGCCACAGGCTGGATTCGAACCCGGGCCGCCGCTGCAAGGACTGTAGCTTGCTACAT
>CAKALG010027376.1:0-10734 GCA_916700815.1 Helicolenus hilgendorfi | reverse complement strand
CCTTCCAAACCAGCCAAACCTCTGGCTGCCTGCTGTCCGACCGCTGGGCCACACACCCGCACGTTTGATGCTAAAAATGCCGCAGAGGAGCTCAGAAATTACACTCAATAAATACAGAAATCAAATAAAACAATTTCCAAATATTAGCCTTGCAATCGGCTTTCCTGCCGTCGTATAAAACTGCCTTTGTTGCTCACGGTAAATAGGTTTCCCCTCTGCCCTGCCAAGTTCAACAGTAACTTTGGGTCAGTGGCAGCGTGGCTTGGCTTAATTAAACTCAGTGTTGATTTGCAGAGACAGGGTCCAGACCAGAAAGCGGTTTGGGTCTGCTCAGAGTCCTGACGCTGTCCTTAATGGTGCCAACGCTTCATTAATGCTGGCTGTACATGGAGACGCTCTCACTCATTGCCAAGTTGAGGACTAGGTTATAGCAGCAACTTCCACAGTCTCTGTTAGATTATTTTAACTGTGGTAAACTTAGAGCGCCTTTGACTATGAGAACAAAAATGAAAAATGATTATGAAAATGAATATGTCCTTTTAACCAATCTTGCTTTTAGATAGGGACATTTTATTGAAATTGCAATATTTGTTAAAGGCGAATGTGTGTCAAAATACCATTTTAAATTAAGTATTGTCATACTGCAGAGATGTCCTGGCCTACACATCATATTCTACAGATTTAATAAAACATCTTTGTTTGGTACAGATCCCCACAAAAGTAATGATCATTCCCTCTAATATTGCAAATCATAACACAACGCAATATCAGTCAAAATGATCGTAAGTGGATGTTTTTTCAAAATCGTCCAAGTTAACCTTCTTTTAGATTTACTGCGACCTTCCCAAGACCAGGGTTACCTTGCACGACAGCTGGATTCTCGCGATTATACGAGATCATGTGAGAACCCATCTTGTCGGGTTTCAAGTAATGCGTTTGTGTCCAGCAAGCCAGAGCACGGACCAATCAGCATCCTATGAGGAGCTGCTGGCGGCTACATGTGTGGTTTAGGTGTGTGTGGTGAACCGTCGAGGCGACTGTTGGTTCTAAAAAACAGTGGCAGCTCCTGAAGAGGTTAGCGTAGCTGCAATATCAGAAGTTATATCAGAACTGGAACGTATTTCGTCATTGAAAGAAGAGCAATGAACGGCACTGAATGCTTTTCTCAATGGAAAAGATGTTTTTGCTCATCTCCCGACTGGCTTCGGCAAGAGTTTGATTGACAGATTGTTCATCCAATCACTTGACAATTATTTTTTGAAAGAGCCTGCACATTTCCAAACAGTTTCCAATGACGGCTTCTCAGATAGTTCTGTGTAACAAATCTGGCGGGTCAGGTTAAGACCAGGGTGCAGGACCCCTCAAATATACTCAAATACATAAGCTAAAAGGCAATTCTGGTTAAATCCAGTCTTATTTTGCATTGTTTCGACATTATATTGATATTTTATACAGCTTCACATACCTCTAGTTTACTGGTAGGGATATTTTAAGACTTTTGTTGTCTTTTAGAGAAAAACAATTCTGCGTCTTAAGATAACTTCTGTTGTTATTTGACGCTATATAAAAATAAATTGAATTGAATTGAATTGAATTGAATTGAATGATATGTGCAGGATATTTGTTGGCTGATTGATTGTAGCTCTTTTCAATCGACACATATGTGACTCAGATTATTTGTTTATTGAAAATATGAGTATTGGTTTTATGAATTTAGGTCAGTAAGAATTCATGTCATGTCAGTAACAATAAGAGGAAACATTCTGCTGATGTGGTGACTACAAATTGAAGTCAGCTTGCCTCGCTGTAGCCCGGCTGTTCAGGCTGAATTTCCCACAGAGGCACCCTGTGTGATCTCACACTTGGCTTTCAGCAATTATACACCCTAATCCCAGGTGACCCAGCGGATCCCAGATGTAATATCTCTGCTCATGCCAGCAATTCGGTGAAAGAGAAATAACTGTGAGTAGATGCACACGGCTTCATAATTCCTCCCCAGAATAGTCAGTGTGCAGGATGGACGAGCTGTGCTACCAGCTGCTGAAATCACATGCAAGGAGCAGTTTTTGATACTTCGGTATACACCACGGATGTGGGATTGATACAGGATGAATACATGTGGAAAGACTTGTATGATCCAACTGAACTCTACTTGTCCTTTTCATTTCCCAACTTGAAAAAGAGTCCACTGTTTACCCAGTAATCTCAGAGAGAGATGGTAGTGTTGGAGTGTGTGTGTGTGTAAGGGGGTGTTAAGGGTGGGGGATAGGAGATTGCCTGAAGGACCCTCAGGATAGAGGCCTCAGATCTACTTACCATCGCTTCACAACATTAAAAGGATGATATAACTTTGCTGAAAGCACAGAATTTCAATGAGAGCAGGAACAAACAGAAATGTTAAAGAATTCATTATAATATCATTTATTAGATTAAAGGCTAGATATACTTCTCAGAGATTAAGCTATGTGGCTCTGCAAACTCGTCTGCAGTGAGCAGGAGAGAAGATCTACAGTATATATATACAGCATACTGTATATATGTTGTTTTGACTGTACTGTATGATTGGGGAGTGCTTTACTTTAAGTTCTGGTTGGAGATTTTACTTCCTGGAATAATATTCACATTCATTTCTTTACTGATTTCTGGAAGTAAATATGCAGTTTATTCTGAGAGTCTGTGAGGCTGGTAGGTATCAGTGTCTTGGTCAGGAATACTTGAAGGCAAATGTTAAATGAGCTTGAAACCCGGCACTCCAGTCAAAGTAGAGTTCCTATATGTGAGTGTGTTTGGGGGTCTTTGACATGGAATTGTTTGGGAGCAGTTGTGGTTGGATTTTTATTGCCCAGCCGAGCTGCGGCCTCTTTTGCATGTTATAAATATTATACTGTTACATGCTTCGTGATTAGAGTTTGGAAACGAGACATTTAACCAGGACAATGTCACGTCACCTCAGTCCGAGATCACTTTTCAGGGAAACATGACAAAGGCAGAGAGAAAAAAATGGACATATTGTCTCAGTATTGAAAGTTCAGCTGAAGACCAATTAGTGTTTTTATGAAAGGAACAGAGAGTTTAGAAGCATAGCCATATTTTACAGGGCAGCTTGTGTTTCCATCTGTGTTGCAGGCATGACATCAGTGTCTCTGTGTTGAGACAGGAAAATCTTATCCCGCTGCCACTGTCATAAAAGCAACACAATAATGAAATGACATCACAGCGGGCCAGTAATTAAATGAGTAGACTGCTGTCTTGGAGTTTTTACAAGGCTGGGAGATTGTGAGTAACACGTTGGAGAATAGGGTGTCAGTGAATGCAGCCCTGAAGCTATGGGCTTGTTAAGTGTGAAATTCACTAATTTATAAGCATGTTTTTTTGTTGTAAGAACACAGTTTGTATTGTCTTGACATCATGCCTTGACATAAATGTATACACACGCACTCACAGAGCCTTTTCTACACTCTCATCTCCTTAAAGTGAGTCATACTTGACACATGTAACACAGCATCTTTGCTAACTGACCGGGGGAGTCGGGTGGTATGGTTGGCAAATGACACTTTAAGCCATCTAATCTCCCTGGCCTTCAGCCCGGCATTAAATGGCTGGGTTGCTGGTGGAGGGAGATGAGTTTAATTATTACATTTCAGGCAAAAACTCATTAGCTCAGTGACCTGCAAAACAGCAGAGGCCAGCGTCGATACTCGGGCTGCATGATACCAGAGGCTAGCCTGTCCGACTGTGGGTGATGAATTAATCACAGTCTATGCTCCTGCCGTGCCTGGCAGCAGACAGCAGCAGCACATGGTTTCCTTGCTCCTGTCGTGCTATAAAAGACATAATACAGCCATAGAAAAGGGTGAAGTGGAACATTTTAAGACTGACTTCACTGAATCTCAGGTTTTGTCATTGGGCAGAGTTACAAGGAGACTCATTTGCAACTGCCGTTTGTTGCTGCAAATGCAAACGTGTGTATTAACTTGCGCTTATGCAAAGATTGTGTATTGTGCGAGAGCATCATTTGCATAAGAAAATGCTAATTTCATCGCTGGTTCTTTTAAGTAGCTGCAACTCCATTACGTTTTTACATAAATTGTCATTCGCTTTCTTTACATCAAAGAAAACTCATATTCACAACTGTGCATGTGGGGAGGGTCCCAGCACATTGAGTGCTGCTCTGAACAGGGAGGTGTTAAACACTTGAGACAGTAAACAAGCCTGATCTCACTCCACCTCCCTCGGGGAGCAGGTCCACCACATAGCCTGCCTGTTTACCATGTGTAAGTTCCCCTAAGAACTTTTGTAAAAACTCCACTTATGGGAACTTCAAAGAATGTCCAGGCCAGTGGGGGAGAAAAATCTTCTATCAGTCCGCCTAGTTATGCCTCGAGCAAGAGACCCTCTCTCTCTCCATGCTGATGGATACGATGCTAATAAGATGCTAGAGGAAGAAGGATAAGATTGAGCAAAAAGTCTAGTATAGGAGAGCAAGGAGATGAGCAAAGCTGCAGGGAAGGTAAAGACGTGAATAACGAATGTAATCTGTGTCATCAGTCCTTAACACTTCTGCAAACAGTGAGAAACTCTTTCATCTTCTAGCAAATGGCCTTGAATCTCACCATGGCTGTTTCCAGGCCCAGCTCTACAATTTACCGAACCAAAATGATGTTCAGTCTTGCACATATCAAAGGCAGTGGTTACTAGGGATGCACCGATCCGAATTATTCAGTCCTGATATCGATAGCGATACCTGGTTTTTGGGTATCGTCAGATACCATGCCGATCCGATATCAGTGTTTAATTGATAAGCTGTATGCCTCACTGTGTGGAAGTGACTGGGATCATTATTTTATGTGTAAAGTAATCATTGATCTCCTAACTTTATAAAACAAAATGTGACAAATAAATACAAAGATATACTTTTACTGAATTTCAATTTATTATTAAAATGATAAATCGTACACCAGCAACTTGGTAAAAAAAATCTTCAAAATTAATAGGAATCACAATTAAATTTGAAACCACGGTAATGCAGCAAAAAAATAGTCAAAACTTAAACAGCAATTAAAATTCCAGTATATAATGTATATAGTATATAAATATAGAATTAAATTGAATAGATCGGCTCCATTGTCACGATACCGATCCAATATTGGTATCGGTACATCCCTAGTGGTTATTTTACTCTGCTGGTAGCAGAATATTGGGGGGTTATCTAGTGGTGCATGCTGGGTAGCATCAGTTTGATGCCTCATTGATTCACCGTTGGAACGACTGGAGCAGAGGTCATGGTGAGGTCAACACAATTAGAGATGAACCCATAGTCTTTAATGAGGAGGAGGGATGAAAGGGTTGGCAATTACTCTGTGCTGCTTTGTACCGTAAACAACCTGGTGCTGTTAAGACCCAGCATGATTAACCTTCAGCTGCTCTGACTCTGTTTATTCTTTACATGAGAAGGAGGAGGG
The DNA here is from genome assembly GCA_916700815.1 of Helicolenus hilgendorfi. NCBI lineage: Eukaryota > Metazoa > Chordata > Actinopteri > Perciformes > Sebastidae > Helicolenus > Helicolenus hilgendorfi. The sequence continues at coordinate 5,272 of CAKALG010027376.1, read as the reverse complement.
GCTGTCTTAATTAATACTCATGATGTTTTTGTGAGAATTTGCTATTTTTACACTTCACACATTGTTGACCCCGTTTAGTGGGGCTTATTGGGGTCAATGGGCCAGTGTTAGAGGGGCCCTGCCACGTAGTTCTCTTGCACACTGGATGCTAAAAGATGAAATGCATGGTACTGTGTGTGTGTACACTACACACATATGCAAACACACATGGGGGGATAGATGTAAAAGGTTCCAAACCATTATCTGAAGAACAATTGCCTGAGTTTTAAAGGCAACACTTAGTGAAGGATGTAAAAACCCTCAGTATGTTGAAAAGCCAATTAGGAGCGTTACCCATGTCGACAAGAAACCTCCTTCCAAAACGTCAATTTCCCCTGTAGGCCTACCACATAAATGCAGCATTGTTTGCCCTGATTGTTGTCAGTAGAGAAAGGAGGCAGACAAGAGGTCAAGACGAACTGAGTCTGAGTTGCTGAAGTGTTTGTATCATCTCTGTCGTCTGTGCTCCTGGATGGTTTGACATTTTGAGAAAAACGCTTATTCACTGTCTTGCAGAGAGTTAGATGAGAAGATATGTACGGTAAATATGAAACTGGAGCCAGCAGCTGGGAAGCTTAGCTTAGCATAAAAGCTTGAAGGAGGGGGAAACATCTATCCTGGCTCTCTCCAAAAACTAGGATATTGTAAAAAGTTTTGGTTTTTGGTAGATTTGTTTAACCTTTGGAGAGAGCCAGGCTAGCTGTTTGGCTAGCTGTTCCCCCTGCATCCAGTCTTTATGTGAAGCAAAGGTAACTGTCTAAATTTAAATAACCTTTGACTTATTTTCTATCGGTTGCTTGTTTGTGTTGTGTAAAGCTTATTTTGCTTTTGCAGTTAGTGTAAGTCAGTTTAGATAATACATTAATGCCCACTTAAAGAGAAAAATGTTCATAGTGGGAGTTGGTGGTTGGGAGGGGGAATTCAACTTATTCTCGCTCTTTCACTGTCAGACAGACAGGTCATGAAACAGGAAGTGCTGTAGTTGTCAGGGCTAACAGGAAGTTGGCAGTGTGGAGGAGTTTCCTCTGTGTTTTTGCTATATCCAGTCCTGCTGTCATAATCCTGTAGTAATGAATATTTTTCTATTGCTTGACCATGTGGTGAATTTAAGTCCGATGCCCTGCATTTGAACGTTTCCAAGTCTCAAAAGGGAGGAAACTGGAGCACCCGGAAAAACCCAACACAGACACAGGGAGACCCTGCAAACCCCACACAAAAAGGCCCCGGCTGGCTCTGGTTCAATCCCAGAACACTCTTCCTGTCGACAGTACTAAACTGCTCAACTGTGTTGCTCCACTCCCACTGTGTACACTTCATATTTCTTAAGAACTGCACAGGTCAGTCAGGGTCTTCTACTGTCACCAACTGAGGATTTTGGAGTAGTATTGAGTTAGGTGCCTTGCATATTAATGGCGATTACTAGGGGATCCTGTAAATTAACAATATATCAATTAGTCTCTAGTCGTGATATTAAAATCTAGGAATTCTTTTAAAGTAATAGTTAAAAAAATTGGAAATACACTTTCTTTCTGAGAGTTTGATGAGAAGATTGATACCACTCTCGCTGTAGGGTATCTGTACATTTTGATAGTTTGTTTATTGGATTAAATCCAACATGGCAGAAACGAAAAAACATCTCGGATTTTCGTTTTGTTATAGCAGCATCTTTAAAGCCTGCCATAACTATGGGATGCCTTATATCCATGTGAGCAACACTTGAAACTGTGCACTTTTTCAAATTGTGAATATCTTAGAGTGGAGGCAAAGCACTAGTGAATTTATTGACAGCTACTGTATATTAGCCATCAGGAATACTGTTTTTATCAAACAGAGAATAAAACATGTTTATTTTCTGCTCATCATGCAGTCCTAAACAACATTCAGTATACTTTATGTGTAGAAGAATGCCAGCTCCATTCACCAAAACAACAATAAGCAACATTCTGATATTGTATAGGCATAACTGATATGAAATCCTTTGCAATTCAACCTTGGAAAAGTGTGTTTCACACCCTCACAAAGCATGGTCACGCTTCCAAAGATCCACAGGAATTGGATTTCATGGGTGAGATAAAGAGAAGAGCGTTTGGCTGTGAGGTTCGCTCGGGGGGCTTAGCACTTCTTGTTAAGGATACATCTAGAGAGACGGGGGGTATATTTTCAACTTAAAGAGAGGCGTTGAGAAGGTCAGAGGCGCATATAGATTAGAAAGAACTGTTTCATTGATGTCTTTCAAGAAATTAATCAAATAAATACAGAAATTATTTTCTAAAATGCTAAATATCCAGAAAATGAATAATAATGTGTGAATACCATTTTATTTTACAATCTACCAAAAACTTACTCCCCAGTATGATCAAAGTAAAATCATTCATATAGTGTGTGACTCATATGTAGGATGTGTTCCAGGCTTTTGAGTGCAGTGTGAAATTGTATAACCAATGGGTTTATTCCACATTGCTATATATAAGGGCTGTCAATCCATTAAAATGTTTAATCGCAATCGCAAAATGTACCTTAATGCAAATGTATGTATATATTTATTATTGGAAATCAATTAACAACACAAAGCAATGACAAATATTGTCCAGAAACCCTCACAGGTACTGCATTTAGTATAGAAATATGCTCAAATCATAACATGGCAAACTCAAGCCCAACAGGCAACAACAGCTGTCAGTGTGTCAGTGTGCTGACTTGACTATGACTTGCCCCAAACTGCATGTGATTATCATAAAGTGGGCATGTCAGTAAAGGGGAGACTCGTGGGTACCCATAGAACCCATTATCATTCACATATCTTGAGGTCAGAGGTCAAGGAACCCCTGCCAAATTGTCCATGCCTGTTTTTCCTCGCCAACATTTAGTGTACGTTTGGAGCGTTATTTAGCCTCCATTGTTGGTACCAATGGATTCCATAGGTATTCTAGTTTTGTAGGATGCCAGTATCTTCACTCTAGCTTTAAAACTGAGCCCGCTACAACATAAAAAACGCAAGTTGCGTTAATGCGTTAAAGAAATTATTATTGCGTTCACATTGACGCACCTCAAGACACTTCACCTGAAGACACTTGAAAATTGCCAGAGGTTAACTATTCAAAATTACAAAGAGACTTGACAGGATTTGGTCTTGAATTACCATAAAAATGTATTTAAAACTGTGCTGCTCATTGTATTGGATTAGGTGTGACTTTTCTATTGGATGTAATGAAATTACAATATATAGCTGCTCAGCCTTGTAGATGTTTGTTTGAGTGCAGGTTGCTGCAGGCCGCTGGCTCATCCCGTGGGTTGTATTGATTTTTACGTCAGCCTGATAGAGTTTCTGCCATAGTAACATATTACATCTGCATTGATCAGGACAACTTGTCTGGGATGTGAGATGTAAATGTAGAACAGGCTCTGTCGTTGCTCCACAGACTCTGCAGCCTGAGACAGAGATTTATCGTCAAAGAGAGAAAATTGACTATAAACAATTGGTAAATTTTGAATTTTATTTGTATTGTATGTATTCTGTATTCAAGCTCCCATTCGTCACCAACATTACCAATAATAAAGCAGTCACAGGACAGCATGAGGACACTAGATGTATATTGTTAGTGTTGTCAAACTGGAATATCTTCACATCTAAAGGTTTAATATCATCTATACTGAATAAAAAAAACAACTAAACTAATTTAAATGCAGAATTAGTAGGTTTTTCCTGAAAAACAATATATAGACTGATACAAAACAATTACTCTCAATCATCACTTATGACCCCGCTAGAAGTGTGTGGCGGTATCTGTATCCAGACCTGCAGCCCTCTGCCTATATTTTCTTATTTTGCTGTGTTTGGGACGTTTCTGGGCGTCTAACTCTATAAGAATGTAGCGATCAGGTGCCAGATCGTAAGCACGCTTCCAAGAAGGAGTTATGAAAAGCTCGTTCCAAAACGCGAGTGAATCTGGAGTTGGTTTTCACCTGCCGCCGAGCACCCTAACCCTCGTTGAGCTGCGAAGGAGGGGCCAACTTCGAACGTTGGGTTTACAGACCGCAACCGACAAAGCTTACTCATTCTGTCTTTACAGTGGCATCAGCAGTAGTAGTCATAATATTTAATACTGGCATTTGTAGTAGTAACAGTTGTATCGTGTCAGTCACAGTTTCAGCTTTCAATCCTGGCAGATGACAGTAGTTTTGACTCAGTTTGATTATTGTGATTAAAAATCAAATCGATTATTGGTAAAGCCGGTTCATTATGTCTCGCAGATCAACACATTATTATCAACACAATAACTCAATTATTACATCCCTGTCAGTATCTTACACAAGTTCTAGAAAACACCTTCTGCTTTTCAAGGATTTTCCTAGAGAGCACTATAGAGTGCTACAAGGATTTAGCTGGTTCAATCTAAGCAATATAACATAGCACTTAAACTGACACTTAAGGACACATGCTGAATGGAAATGTCTCTTTTTTCATGGAAATAGCAGCACAGGAGAGTGGTGCAACGGATTATTTTTTTCTCTTTTCAAAATATTTGTGTCTTGCCATCAAATCATCCAGATTGTAAAACAGATAAATCCTTGTGACCTTTAAATCCCAAATATGCAAGGAGTCTTTGTCCGTTTCAGTGTGTGCCCTGAACTGACTTGCCCGGGTCAGCTGGGATCTGGGCTGGTGGTGAACTGGAAGGGTTGGAGGATAGCGTGCAGTCTCTTGCAAACCAATTGCCATTATATACAACTCGCCTCTTAAATGTTCAAGGACAAAACAAATATGGAATTTAAGGGCGACTAGGAAGCTTTTAAACAATCACTCAGAGGGACCACAATACCATAAAACAACTATGTTTTAAATGCATTTCAAATCAACATGGGATTTTCTATTTAATTGTATGAATTCTTCATTTATCTGGAGCATTTCAGTGACTGCCACTCCATTCTATTATGTTTTATCAAATATAGAGGTCATTTAAATCTGCAAATAATCACCAATAAATTTGCACCGGCGCATGACAAATGTATTTCTCCCATCTCCCATCTCCCAGCCCTGTGAACTGGGTCTGCAGTGGGGGGTTTTGGTGGCTCATGCTCTGGGATCCACATGCTGCAGTAATCCAGAGAGGGTTAGGATAAAGCCTGGCTTCGCCTCACTCTCTGCCTCCTCCCAGATCAGATGAGATTAGGAAAGAGCTAAGGAGCTCTGGGGGGGAGGCAGGGCTCAGAAACGCCGAGGCTGAGGAGAGGA
>CAKALG010027373.1:0-10461 GCA_916700815.1 Helicolenus hilgendorfi | reverse complement strand
GGGGCTGCTCTGGGGTCAGCCAGCGAACAGGGGCGCACTTCTCATCACTGTCAGAGGTTTGGAGGCCTCACATTTGGAGTGTGGAGGCCACAGTGGGCAAAGAGTAAAGACGCAAAGACATGAAACTCTGGTGTTTTTTGCCATCAGCCGCTTCTGGAAAACGCATATTATATATTGATTAACACAGGCCATTTTGGTAGAATATGACACTAGAATAGAAATAAATTTGTTTTACTTTTGTACGGCACTTTTTAGACGGACGTTTTACTGGCGTCTGGTAGTCGCTTTCAGTCCAAAATGGTGGAAGTGTAGCTTTGTTGCTGGGCATTGATGTTGCAATGGATCAAACAATTCACTTTCCCTTCTTGGCACTATACGTTTTTTTGCAGTGGGCAACTCCGCGGTCTGAGAAGTGAAGCCAATGCTGAAGCGCCTTAAACTTGCATTCTTTCTAACAGCCAGCAGGGGGCGACTCCTCTGGTTGCAAAAAGAAGTTTGATTGTATAGAAGTCTATGAGAAAATGAGCCTACTTCTCACTTGATTTATTACCTCAGTAAACATTGTAAACATGAGTTTATGGTCTCAATCGCTAGTTTCAAGTCCACAAACCAATGGGCGACATCAAGGTGACTACGTCCACATCTTATATGCAGTCTATTGTAGCTCCCTTGACCAAGCAGCCAGTACGCCAGACGTCTGACAGCTTCACCTTCGAAATGGTTGGAGGGATGTTTGTGTGCACTTGTCAGAGATATGGTGACCGTGCAGGTTCATAAGCAGCGCAATGTTTCTTCCACTGTCTCTCCTCTTTGAATAGTGAAGCTAAAGGCGGCAACAGATGAAGATAAATTAAAAGATCGGGTTTCGCCCCCACTACCCCAAAGACCTCAGGGCTGACCTCTGTGCTCCAACGATGCTTTGAAGCCTGATACATCTGGCTGCTTTGACTGAGGGCTCACAGAGAGACAGAGGTGTTCAGGTTGGACTGAGTAACCCCCTCGCTGTTCTCTGCCCTTTCTTTACCCAGGTCTTAACCCTCTATTGACCCCACTGGTGTTTGCTTTAGGGGTCATCAAGACTGAGCCACTTGTTTCGCTTAAAGGCCAGAGACCTAAGGACCCCAGGGTACCAGGCTTCGCTCTGAGTCGGCCAATCATGGTCGTAGTTTGGATCATGAAGTCAGGGCTTGCTGGATGGGAAATTAGACTTGACAGCTTCATGCATCTGATCAGACAAGACACTGGTGTGATGGTTGAACCGGTTCTAAACAGAAACAAACAGTATTGATTCACCATGAGGTGTTATGGCTATCCTTTTATACAGAGAGATGTATATGGCGGGTCCATTATTATTATTATTATTTTTAGGTTTTTATATCATTCTGTGACTTCCCTTATGTTTTCAAATCCAAACTTTCAAATTTTGGTATGTTTTAGCATCAAAATGTTATTTTCCAAAACCCTTCTAAAACCTTTTTCCCACATGACCTGATGTAGGTTTCTGCATAATGACGCTGCTACATATATGGTTTATACCCATCCATATGGTATTACATAGAGTAACTTAGATGGCGATCCGCACCCTCCAAGTTCCGAGATACAGACAGTAGTACCCGCATGGAAGCTAAGCAATGTACTGCTGTCGACGCCACGTTAGTTTGGAGCTGAAAGTCACACAATAACACAAACAAACTAACCGACAGTAACTGAAGCTGTTATATCGCTCTCTTCAAAGCCACCAGACTCCATTCACAAAAACAGTAATTTTACCTACCCCTTCAAAAAAATCTAAACTAACCCTTTCAGTTATTTCCAAACTCAGCACAGCTAACGTTGACACAGCTAGTGCTAGCGTTCACATTATACGCAACCGTATTAATTAGCTTTGGTAACCTACGTCTCTGCTTTTTGCTAACGGCTGAGTGGGCATTTCCATTTGAAAAGATTGGAAAAGAATGCAGATGTATGTTCAACTTTAAGTTCAAAATAAGTCATGCACACCATGTCACGTCCTTTCAACATCTGTATTCGTCCTCGTGGCTCAGGCCTCTCATTAGATAACTTGTATTTACGTTGAATATCATGGACGGTGAGATAAGCCTCTTCTCTCACACTTTCACTTCACACAAAATCCAATCATTTGTTTGATGTCCTACTTTTAAATATGGTTACATAACATTATTTGGCCCGTAAACATGATTCAATTCAATCCAGGAAAAAAAAATAAAAAATCAAAGAAACAGGATGACTAGGCTTTCGTTGTAATTTTCTTTCCCAGCTCCATCTCTTCACATTCACAGCTCCGTCAGACAACAACCAAGCCCTAGCTTTTGCGCACCAACTTCCCATTATAATAAATGATTCAGCTGCACTCACAAATAACTCACTTAGCGGCAGAAATTGGGCTGAGAGCTGACCTAGATTTACGTCGACCCTTCCTTCTCCATTTGCCCGTTTCTTCAGGAAGTAGAATGGAGAATGTGAACAAGGTGGAATGTGATGCTAGCTCAGCCAAAGAGCCGGGCGTGAGGTGAGAAGTGAAGAGTTGCCGGGAGGAAGCTATTGTCTGGACGGGATCGGATGGGGGAGTGTGGGAAATTTGGTTTGGTGTGTTGGTCAGACTCAAAAGTTGGCCTTTGATCATATCTTATCATGGACTTCTAAAGGGGAATGCTGGGACATTAAACAGAGGTCAAAATCTGGTATAAATACATCCATCAGTTATTTTCTGTGGTTGTTTGGTTGCAAAGAAAACACAGTGGAGGTTGTCAGTCAGTCATAGGGTTAACTCTAGGGCTGTCAATCAATTAAACTATTTAATAGTATCCATAGTTAATCGTGATTAATTGCAAATCAATCGCACATTTGTTCAAAATGTACCTTAAAGGGAGATTTGTCAAGTATTTAATACTCTTATCGACATGGGAGTGGGCAAATATGACATGACATGGTTGGTACCAATGGGTTTTATAGGTTTTTTAGTTTCATACGATAGCAGTATCTTCACTCTAGCTTTAAAATTGAGTTCACTACAACCTCCGAAATATGGAATAGCCAGGTCCAATTGCGGCCCGTTGGATTTAATAAATTGCGTTAATGCATTAAGGAAATTAGTAGCGTCAAAACAAATTTGCATTATTATCGCGTTAACTTTGACAGCCTTAGTTAACACACGAGAAAACGCATGACAATTTAAGGTAGGGTGTGCTTGAAACAAACTGGTTTGTACCATGTGTTGTCCGACCACATCTGGAGGTAAAGTGTTTATAGCGCTTCTGAATGACAGCAATCAAAGATGGGCCAAAAAGCCAGATGATGATCATTCAAAATGATGATTACAATGCAAACTTTTAAACATATAATTCTTAGGAGACATGGCTGCATTTGTGCACACAACACAGATGGAAGTACTTGTGTTCAGAATGAAAAAGGAGAGAGAACAAGGGCTTCAAATCCGGACTACTTTCTCACCTTCAAACATCTGGCTAATCACTGCATGAAGTTGGCCTGATTGTCGGATTGTCGGTTTGAGAAAGTAACAAAAGTTGTTATTGTTTTGGTTCCCACTGCTCTGTTTGATTCAGACAATTATAATTGGTCAGAATTCATGAAATGTTGCCAAGTTACGAGCAAACACGCCACTATCAGCTAACTCCAAGCACAATTGCAAGGTCAGCAACTCTGCTCCCAAACCAAAAGCAGATAACACAAGTTGGGTTCATACAATCAAAGCTTCCTCTGCTGCTCATCACTCTCTGCCACCTTATCACAGCAGGCAGAGAGGAGTAGCAGGAGGAAGCTTTTAATGTCCGGCTACGGGTTGTGTGGGTTCACTTTTATGGCTCTGCTGTCTCCGTCTCTCTTCGGCTCACTATTGACTACTGTAGCCTGCAGGCAGGAGGGCGCATAGTGTGGATGTCTGGGTGGGAGTGGCAGGGCCGGGCCGGGGGTGATTCGGGGAGAGTGTGTGAAATAGCATCCATGCATGAAGCAGATAAAATAGGAAGTATGTGGTAATTCAGATAATAAAAAGGTTGTCTCCATTCAGCTTCGCTTGTTTAATATAGTGACAAATTATTCAAATAAGTCAGATCCCTTTACTGGTATTGAAACGACGAGTTGATTAGTTTGAATTTTAATGGATTAATCATTAAAGTAATTTATAAAGCAAATCTCTGTTCTCTGTTTTCGGTCAACTAAAGGGGTGTAAATATGTCCTTTTTTTTGTCTAAAATAGAATAGATAACTGTAAGCAAATGTGTCTAAGTGGATCTATATGTATGCTGGTGTGGATATAGACATATGTATATACTGTATGTGTGTGTGTATCTATATATGAGGTTGGATGTATGTATATAGACACGAATATGGATGTATATGAACTCATCTCTTGACTGCACTATTACAACGGGTAGTACTTTTACTTTTATTTACAATTTCTTTCTTTTTATTCTTTTTTTTTCCTCTTTTTTTTTGTTTTATATATATTTTTGTTGTTGCTGTATGTATGTCCCTTTTACAAGTATGTGTATGTATTCCTTTAACCTTAAATAAAAAAAAATAAAAATAAAAAATCTCTGTTTTATGTAATTGTATACTAAATTAGGGCTGGGCGATAATTCATTATTAGAATTTTCTTTCAATGGAATCGTATCGTGGTAAAATCACATATCGTGATATCGCGATACACAATTACCTCATCTAAATTGATAATAACAAGCTCATGCTAATTCAAACTTCTCAGAAAATCGGAACATTTTGAAGGAATATCATTTGGAGATTGCAGTTTTACACAATTTTTCTCATTTTTTTCTTCATAATTTCACCTGAAACTGTTACGTTAATTTTGCAGTAAATATTATATAATCATTAAATGAGAAAATACACATTACTTTTCATTTGTCAAGTATTTAATTCACGCAGGAGTATACAAACATATAGTCTTTACCATGTGGTTATTTCATATAGACTATTTATTCATTGAATTACCAGAAAACATGCTGTATCGTGATATATATCGTTATCAAGGTATGAAATGACCTACTGTATATCGTAACAGAAGATTTTGGTCATATCGCCCAGCCCTATACTAAATATCTTTGGGTTTTGGACCATTAATTGGCTCGATTAATTAATTAATCAATTAAAAATTCTCAGATTCCAGCTTCTTAAATGTGAATATTTTCTGCTTTCTTTACTCCTCTTTGACAGTAAACTGAATATCTTTGAGTTGAGGACAAAACAAGACATTTGAGGACGTCATCTTGGGCAATAATCGTCATTTTTCACTATTTTCTGACATTTTATAGACCAAATAACAAATTGTTTAAATCGAGAAAATAATCAGAAGATTAATCAGCAATGAAAGTAATTGTTATTTGCAGCCTTAGAATCAATGAATAAAAAAAAAGACCAATAAATTGATAAAATAATTGTTAGTTGCAACCCTACACTGTACGTAAGGATAAAAACAAATCAAAATGTCAGATTTTAAGACTCGACACTCTTTAAAAACCAAACCTAATCATGATTTTAGTCATGTGTTTGTGTGTGTGTGTGTGAGGTAAAGGGAAAGGGGGATGGGGTTGGTATCTGCGAGTGCTTAAATGTCAAATTGCTCTTGCAGACATGGGACCAGAGAACAGTGTCTGTGTGTAAGCCTGTGTGAGCAGAGAAGACGGGGGCGATGCTTGGCTCTCTGCAGACCTCTGGGACCAGGGAGGCTGGAGATAAGCCACCGAGCATCAGCACCCCTCATTCTGCCTCTGCCTGCTCATGTCAAACCACCGGGGTCCCCTGTACTGATAACCCCGAGCAGGAAAAGAGCCTTTTATGTAGCCTGTCTGAGCCGTTTACCACACCACACACAAAGACGCACATATACTGCATATATAAATGTAGGAAATGCATCCCATGCAGACGATTCAACCACCTATCCCTGCAAAACACACAAGCTCAGTGCATCAATCCTGAAATCCAGACAGCACCGATAGAGGGAGAGAGTAGCTAGGTGGTGTGAAATAGCAGCTAAAGAGGCCTGAGGCTGCGGGTCAGAGTTCTCCCGAGGTCATTCACAGTGAAATTGACTAGAGAAAGGGAGGGAGAGGGAATGAGAATGAACGAGAGAGACAGGGAGACAACCTCCGGAGCCACTGATACAGCCCCCGGGTCTCTTTGATCCATCACTGCGAGCTTCCTGAAGTAAACACAGGCTAATTGTCTGGATCAGGTTGAGATGCTTATCAGCGTCCGCCCGTCTGTTCCCCCCAACGCTCCGATACGTTTCTTCAGCGATACACAGAGGAACGGCCCGAGCTTGTCAGTCCCAATCAGATTCCTGGAGGTACTAATGGATACACACCAACGTTTAACCGCTTCAATCCACCATCCGCCGCCCAATGCATCGCTAAGTCCAGGCCAGGTTTGACCCCCCCACGCATATCTCTTGACCTTTTAATCCAGCAAGCGCCTCACAATTAATGCAAACCTGATAAAGAACAAGTTACAGAGGCTTTTTTAGAAACCCATTTAATTGTGCTCTAAACTTATCTTTTAATTGCCTGGTTACTTTGCTTATAAAAAAAGAAGTTGGCTTTGTTCCTGAAGTTTTGATTTCAGTTGCGAATCAACCTTTTATCTATTATTGTGTTGTTACTTGTGTTTTGTCAATGGTGTCACATTCCCCTAAAGTTGTATTATCGCTTTTTTGTTACTATGCATACCCCAATACCCCAACCATAACCCTCTGAGACCCACTTAGACCCATTTTTGTCTTGTTTAAGGGGGACAGGGGGTCTTTAGGGGGACATAACAGGTCAACAGTAGATGTCACATAGAAGTGGTGTACATTATCCGAAAGCTGGGAACCTGAAGAATGAATGAATGAATTAAAATAAATTGTGAGAGTCTATAAAGGCTAAGGATATTGTGATTGAATGAAAGTATATGATGGCCATCCCCATGCTCTATTATGTATCATAAGTTGTTGCAGCAATTGATATCATTTGTTACACAGATTTGGTGCTAAATTTAACCATTTTGTCCACTCAAAAATTGATAAAAATGATCAGTAAGCCCTCCACAGTACCACATTAAGACACCAAGACCTTGAGGAAGACCATAGAAAAAGCCATGCTGTGATTTGGTTTCAAAAACGTTTGACATTTGGGGATTTCTGCAAGAATTGCATTTTTTTGGATTGGATGGTGGCACTTCTGTTCTGGAAACTGCTCAGAAATCCCCTTATTGTCAATCAACCTAGGAAAGCCATCCATCCTCTGAATGCTCTAGGTCTCTAGTTTGTGGCTGTAAAGTTTCATGAGGCTGTGATTATCCTAGAGGTCACCACAGGTCATTTTATACAGTGAGGTCAAGTTTCAAAAAATGGTCTCAATACAATGAAATGGCTACTATGGGGACTAACATCATCACACATGAATACAGTTGGGCTCATTGGATCCATAAGAGTCTCAGCTTTACAGTGATACACAATGTATGTAATTCCATGACTGTTTAGGGACCCCAGCATGCAGACATATTCAAATACATAATTTTAGAATAGACGAAAATAACACATTTATACTGAATGCATAAAACTGTATTGTTTTTGTCCCAAACTGCATGTGATTATCATAAAGTAGGCATGTCTGTAAAGGGGAGACTCGTAGGTACCAATAGAACCCATTTCCATTCACATATCTTGAGGTCAGAGGTCAAGGGACCCCTTTGAAAATGGCCATGTCAGTTTTTCCTCGCCAAAATTTAGCAACAAGCTAGCATGACATGATTGGTACCAATGGATTCCTTACTATTAGTACTACTAGTAATACCTCCATTCTAGCTCTAAAACTGAACCTATCTCTGAAAGAGAGTTAAGTCTGTTGGGATTGATCTCAGAGAATACAGCTCTTTACAATTTTGAATAGAGAATCAGATGAAGGGCAAGAAGATGAAGAAACAGACAGAATATTAAGAGGAGGGGGAAATGTATTTTCAGAGCTTTGAAGTTGAACTTTTGGTCGACAGGAGGTGGTGACTGGGAGGCAGGGATGACAATATCCTCCTTTTTGAACTCCCCAGCATAAATAGTGGTGCTGATGTTGTAATGGGGGTTTTCCTCGTGAACCCTCCTCCTCCCTCCGACACAGACCTCTCAGAAAAGAAAGCCCTTCATGTGGATTCTGCTTTCCCTCCTCTGCACCCGGAGCCCACAGAGATCACACACCGGGGGTCTCCGGGGGGAGATAGCTCATCCAGTGATGACGATACTCATTGCAAGCCTGATTGGGTTTAGTGATGCCTTGGGGGGCTGAGGCCAGATAGTAAAGATATATCAATATACCACGGCTACTGGGGCTACAGGAAACACATCATTGCCTTGATCTTGGGGGAACTGGTTTCATGCAGATGGTTGCTGCAACATATTTATAGTGGCAGCTGAATAGAGATACATATCTTTTGTTTTGTACGTATTTTGTAGGGGTTAGGGAAAAAATCGATTTACCTATGTATTCTGATTTTTCCTTTTTACGATTTTTAAATAGATTTTTCAATGAAAGAATCAATATGATGACTTAATTTGAGTCTATGCAGAGGTAGAAGGAAGTTAACATTTTATTGTTGCAAATAAACTATAGATGATGTCAAATCAGTGACGTCACATCTGTTTCAAGACCACAAGAAAGCCAAAGCGAGGAAGAAGAAAACGAAGCAGGGTCCGCCGTACGCAGGGATACGACCTGCACCCTCACGTGTTAAATCCAAAGTGGTAAACACTACACATTCAGTAAAGTATGGAAACATTTTCACACATTGCCAGGAAAAACAGAGCTAGACATCACGGCTAAAGCTGCATGCTAACTCTGTCATTGACAGGAAACGTTATCGCATTGTGGTAATGTGCGGCCAAGCCGGCCGTCACTTTCATCTCTGTGGTCAAATCGGCTGACGTTACAACTGTAGAGCACCCATATACTGACATTTATGTTAAATGCATTCAAACGGCCCCGATGGAGCTGACCATGGATGGATAAAGAGAACGAAGCTGACGGGAGAGCTAGCGACGCACTTGGAGAAGTTAGAGGAAGTAGACACGTGTGACTACGTTCGGTTTTCAAAATAAGATGTTAACAAAGGGAACTGTCTATACAAAATACATATATGGAAATAAGATTGATTGGATTATATTCACCACAAGCATAAAAAAATGTCTTAAGTCTTTGATTTTTTTGGTTCCCGGAAATTTTTTTAATAAATAATTCCTGACAATAACTGATTTATTTGACTTCAGGACATCTCTGACTACATGCATGCTGAAAATCAGACATTTTTAAATGTATCAATTTAGATATTTTCCAAAGTAAAATTAACTTTTTTATGGTCTAGTGTTATAAAAAGTTAACAGAAATTGCAATAAATCATAATATCGAATCGCAATACTTAAAAATCGCAATACATATCGAATCGGCACCCAAGTAAATGATAAATAGACTTGCATTTATAGAGCACTTTTCTAGTCCTCCGACCACTCAAAGAGCTTTACACTACATGTCAGCATTCACCCATTCACACACACATATTCATACACTGATGGCAGAGGCTGCTAAGGTGCCAACCTGCCCATCAGGATCTATCTAAATACTCATTCACACACCGATGGTACAACCTTTGGGAGCAATTTGGGGTTAGCTGTCTTGCTCAAGGACACTTCAACATGTGACCAGAGGAGCCGGCCTTCCGATTGGTGGACGACCTGCTCTACGTCTTAGCCACAACCGCCCCGGCGTAGTATCGTGATAGTATCGAATCGGGGAGATAGGTGTATCGTCCAAGCCCCAATATTTTAAGTATATTTCCTCTTCTCTTTATATTGCTTTAATAACCTCCAGCATCTATCTGAATGGCACTAACATTCAATTGTAAATGCAGCACAGCCCTGCAGTGCGGGTGGGTATGTTCCGTGTATGCAATAAAGAGCAATGGAAAAAGCCAACGTAATTTACCCAGCTGAGGGTGGGATTTGTTTGTGTTTTGATGTGGTGTGTCCAAATCGGATTGATCTAAAATCCAATCAAGCTGTATTTATAAAAGCTTGTTTTATATATATATATTTTACAATCACATAAAATCGAATTTACAACTTCATCATACGCTCAGCAGCCTTTAACGGAGCCAGTAAAATGAGTATTTTCTCTTTCAAAACTCCGGTCTCCACTCTGAGTGGTAGGAGGAACGCATACAGTAGCGTGAGGAAAACATGTCTGGCTGTCGGATACATGTATGTTTACGTGTCCAACATGTTTAAATGTGCATTTAAAGTGTGTCCCTACAATCATTTGTATGCATGTGTGTGTGTGTGTGGAGCAGAGATACAGCCCCGCATCGTGGACCGGTCCTCTATCAAGTAGCGGCATCGCTCTCACCTCGGGCGCAGGACTCCACTCTGTCACTCAGGGTGACACA
>CAKALG010027370.1:0-14224 GCA_916700815.1 Helicolenus hilgendorfi | reverse complement strand
TGGCTCCTTTGCCCCTCCCCACCCCTTGCTCGGACCACGCCCATCTTCGAACTCAACCTTCATTATGATCTCAACTGTACACCTGTAAAGTTTGGTGATTGCGTCTTGCACAGTTGCAACGCTATCAAAGAGACAAAATCTGTCTACAGACAGAAATATTAACACTCGGCTAGCACTCAAAAGTACTGAAAACCTCCTCTGTGGTAATACCCGCTACAGTAGGTGTCTCCAGGACCACATTTTTGCCATGACAAGTCACACACAGACTCACAAGGTGAAAACAATACCAGCATCGCGGTCGCGGCTGGTAACGAGGTTGTAGGTCATAAAAAAAATGAAAAAGATGAAACAAAAGATCCCAAAATGTTATACAGAGACAGCAGTATGCATCAAGATGGTAACTACATATATACAGAAATGAAAGCAGTATGATACTCAAAAGATGTGTGGGTGATATAGTTGGTATGCAGCAATTTAGGCTAACTTATTTAAGAAACTTCACCTGTCTGATGACCACAATTCACATACTGTCTGACTACATCGTCTCTCTACTTTTTCCTCTTTCTGGTCAACTTGTTCAACATCTCTTGGTTGTCTCCAGAGCTGCTGGGCTGATGGGGGATGCTGCTGTGTGAGAAGACATTATCGGTCCAAGCTTTGCCCCGACCTTTGACCTCTGTCACTTTGACATGACATTTTAACATAAGTCAAACGTGAGGGAGTACACTGGGCCAGAAACCCCGCCTGTCATCACTCACCTCCCATGATCACAGCCTTATTTACAGTCATCTCCCACAGCCCTTGATTGATGGCAGCCATCTCATTAACGCCATAGCAGTCCAAGGCCTCCTAACACGTCCGATCGGCACGTCCTCCCTCCCTCACTCAGGCTGCTGCACAGCAAGTAAAAGTCCCCTGGAAACCAACTGTACTCCAGAGTAAGAGAAGTTAAGCATACTATACTTTGCAGCTTTGATAATGTTTGAGAAAGCAGAGAGAGAGAAAATGCAAAGAGGCAAGTGGGGGAATGGGGCAAAGGAGAGAGGTTAGAAAGAGGGGTGTCGGTGTGATGTGAATGATTTATTAGTGGAGCTGGACACTTAATAATTACTTAACACACACACACATAGATCACCTTTACAGTATTTCTGTCAGGCTAGGGCGCAAGAATGGAAATGATATGTGATTGATACCAGGAAGCATAGGCACGGCCCCGGGGGAAAGCAGTGCAAGGTCTTACTTATAAAAACATCAATCAGAGAGCATGGGCTGTGAAGCCATGGCTTGTGAAACACCAGAGGTCCCCCACCCCCACTCCGCACACTGTGAACAAGACTTGCCTCTAAGGGAAGTAAGGTTCCTTCGCTGGCTTAATGAAGACACTGACGCCGCACACGGCTGCTACATACAGAAGAAACGTATCCCGATGCTGTCATCATGCCAACCGGAGCATAACCTTTGCTGTGAACAACCACGCCATGGAGTGAGCCACATACTGTACGGCCACAACGATATGAAAGTGAACATTAATGCTACCACGTAACAGGATGTGTGCTACCTGAAATAAGTTTTGTAGAGTAGATTCGCCCTGTTGTAATGCTCTCTGTGGCTGCACCAAAACACATTTTATCTCGGTCGTGGGAGGGGAGACAGTTCATTAGGGCCTGTTTCAAATGGGATTGGATTACAATAAATAAACCTGCAGTGAATCTAGACTCCACAGCAGCACTAAAATCACATTTTAGTCAAATTAAGCATACACACATACTGTACAAGACGAAAGGCTCACAAGCTAATTAATTCTGAAATACCCCGCTGCTTGATGGAGGAAACTGGGAGGGTATAATTCAGGCTCTGATGCACGGCAACTTTATCAACAATAAAGGGCAAAAAAGTCTTAACGTAATTGTGTAGGAGTGGCTTTGTGTGAATAGAATAAGGCAGTTCACGGTGCTAAAACGTGTCTTGGGATTGTGGGGGTTTTCTGAAGTGAGCGGTGTATTTTGTCTTTTGAATTTTTTGACAGATGAAACTAATAGCCTGGGTTGCGTCACAGTAACTGTCGCTGTTATGAATAAAGGCTTTATACTGACAAATCTGTTTTGCACAAAGTATGGCGCTTTCAGTTTCTTTTGCTACTTTACAGACACCTAGGGATTTCAGTTTTAAGAAATCTATACCTGAAATAATTATTCATTTTGGGCGCTTTTACAAGCCATAGTCCATATGGTTAGTCCGAATCAGAGTGAAATTGATATTTTTGGTACGTTTTTCTATTTAGTCTGGTTCGGTTTCACAGTGCACAAATTAAAGCCGACCAAATAAGACAATAATTTGCTGAAGGGCGTGTATGAAGGTACAAAGTTTTTTCACTTTGACTCGACACTGAACAACTGTTCACCTTCTTCTCTAGTTTATCTCGAATGATTTTATAAATGTCACTACTTTTGTGGACTTTATTTAGCATATTCTGTATCTTCTCTTCGGCCCAGATGTCAAGCAAACATCAGACTTCAGCAGAAGTCCAGGTCAGTCCTCTCCCGCTCATCGGCAGCCTGCATTTTGGTTCGCTTGTAAACAGTCCGAGACCACCTCTTGCATGCGGTCTCGGTTGTTTTGGTCCACACCAGAGTACAATAACTGCGTTAGAAATTGCCCAAATGAACCGCACCAGAGTTTGATTAAAACAGATTTAATGTCTTGTGAAAGCGCCCTCAGAAATGCTTTCTGTTCCTTCTGAATGTGTTCGGCTCTGTGCTGGCTGTGATTAGAAACAAAAAACAGCCGAGACGTGGTGAATTGCAGTGAGCTCGTATCTCGGCTTGTCATTCGAGAGCAGAACTAACATGAGTCCTGCCCCGAGTCATGGAACCTTTGTGTTTAGTGTTTCTCAGTACAACTGTTTACCGGGCGCTATTCGGCTCATTATTTTTACCTTCACAAAGGTCATTTGTCAAGTCTCTTTTAATTGGGTTATTTTTCATTGGACAAACACAGACCTCTGGAGAGCATTTCATTTAAAATGTTGATAAGCACCTGATTGTTCCTGTGCCTGTCATCTGCATGATGTGGTTATAACATGGAGCAGTGGTGAACTACGGGCTTTCTAAATACGCTAATTAACATTTTTATGCCCTAATGCGGATGAAATTGGCATGTTTCTTTAACAGAGAAAAAGAAACTCGTGGTAAAGCCACATTATTGTCCACGTGTTTCTTTATAAATATGAACACTTAATAATGAGCATTTTTCAACAGTTTGTTTGCCATCTGTGAGAATGTGTGTTGTTTGTTTTTCTCTTTAGCTGTTCTGGCCATTTCATTTGAGACTTCCTTGAAGGAAATGTGAAAGCACTTCAGCTTCCCCCTGCTACCTATTTGCATTGCAATATGGTGCAGGTGCAGCGGCTAGGGAAGGGTCTGGAACCATGCTAATGAACAACCTTGTTTTAATTAACTTCAAGTTAAAATGGCGTGAAATTGAAAATGATTATTGCCAAAGTAAACATGCCTAATTAGGATATAAGGGGTGTAAGTAAATTATTTGATAACTATTGTTTATTTGGAGCTGTGCATCACCTGGTTCGAGTCAGGAATTAATCTCCACGGCACAAGCTGAATGCACGACGGCAGACAATCTCATTTTCTATGAGTGGTAAAGAAATTATCAGCACGGCTGTGCAGTAATTTAAAGCTCTTTTACACTTTAGCTTCCCTAATACATATTCTGCTTTTAATGATTATAACAGACTGTCGAGGACAAGATCCCGGCAAGTAGGAGTGCCAGATTGGCCTGCGCTCCATCTGCCCGAATAAACGAGATAAAGTAATCAATAATATAAGTCAATTAAAAAACAGTTTATGAATTCTGTATAGTGTCTTTGTCAGTGCTTCTACAGTCACAATCGACAACAGTAACAATTAATCTGCATACAGTGTTTATGTGTGTCCTATCCTTTTTATAATCATAACTGAAACACTAAATATTAAGAGGCTTTTTAAAATTAAGCTTTATTCTGAGCTCGTTGAAAAGTCTCAGTACCTTAACTGAACAATGCTTTTCATATTTCAATCAGTGCAGCTCAGCAGAACAGGTTGAGATGCTGGCACTGACAGGAAGGAATCTGCCATTGGGTGATGAATGAGCCTGTCAGATTAGGGACAATTTGATCATGTCTATCGACTCCAAGTTTAATTTCACTGATCGCATCATGAGCAGCGATGCATGTACGGACATATGCTCACTCATTACAACTTGGACTGGCACGTCCCATTCTCGCTTCCTTACCATTTCCATTCTGACCAGCAGTTTGTGTTGACATGACAGTGGTGTTAATTTTTAGCAGCTATTTTTAGATTGTAGTCCCGTCCGGATGGGATTTATTTCTCTTGGTGAGGTCCGGTGATTTCAATATTGCATGCGCTGGTCAGTGATTTTAATCCTGTCCAGAAAACAGCAATTGCACAATCCATCCACGCATGTTGTGCTTTTGCATGTTTAAGAACCACATTCCCTGCTCAATCTAGATTAATGTGGTTAGAACTTGTTTGTAGTTTTTGTCAAAATAATTGTAAAAATAATAGGGCTGTCAACATTTAACGTGATGACGCGTTAACGCAAATTCATTTATCTACTAATTTCTTTAATGCATTAGTGCAACTAGCTATTTTTGGGTTGTAGCAGGCTCATTTTTAAAGCTAGAGTGAAGATATTGGTGTCATATGAAACTAGAAAAAACCTAATGAATCCATTGTTATCAACCATGTCATACTAGCTTGTTGTGAAGGAGGTTAAATAACGCTCCAAACTTACGCTACATTTTGGCGAGGAAAAACTGGCATGGCCATTTTCAAAGGGGTGCCTTGACCTCTGACCTCAAGATATGTGAATGAAAATGGGTTCTATGGGTACCCACGAGTCTCCTCTTTACAGACATACCCACTTTATGATAATCACATGCAGTTTGGGGCAAGTCATAGTCAAGTCAGCACACTGACACACTGACAGCTGTTGTTGCCTGTTGGGCTGCAGTTTGCCATGTTATGATTTGAGCATATTCCTTTTATGCTACATGCAGTACCTGTGAGGGTTTCTGGACAATATTTGTCATTGTTTTGTGTTGTTACTTGATTTTCAATAATAAATATATGCATACATTTGCATAAAGCAAGCATATTTGCCCACTCCCATGTTGATAAGAGAATTAAATACTTGATAAATCTCCCTTTAAGGTACATTTTTAACAGATTAATTTTGTGATTAAATATTTTAATCGATCGACAGCCCTAGAAAAAAATAAATCCACTGTCTAGTGAATTAAAAGAACCTTGTAAACATATTCATCGCATTTGATCAAATACCATGCAATAAGCGTGCTGCAGACTCGGATTCAATGCAACATTTGCAATCATTTTTGTTTGCTGAAAAAAAAACATCCACATATTCAGCTCCACTTTTATGTGACATTGGCAACATAAAAGTTTAAGGATGAAATTGTAACGCATTGTAAGGAACCAATTATAACACAGTAGAAGCTTACATAATTGGCTCAATACAGTAATAATAAAAATAGGCACAATAGAGCATGTGTCACAAAAATAAGGGAAATTAAACAGCACGGGATACCTAAATATGAAAATGAAAAGAGAGAGCAAGTAGCCCCAGTAAATAGTGATCCCTAACGGCAGCAGTTGTTTCAGCTTGGCAGTTAATCACTTGGCAGAAGTGGGCACTTACTGCTACGGGACTTTTCACAGCTTAAAACTCCTCTGAGCAGCTATAGCTCGCTGTAGCTGGCACGCTTTAGGAAAGCATCTAGCATCAGAGCTCTTCACCCACAGAACATAGTCATCTAGACGCTATACCATTTTAGTCTTTATTATACGACATGATAATACTTTGACGCAGTGAAAACAATTAGATTCTGGCAGTAATCTCAGCCCCATGTGCCCAGCCTTGATTCAGTGAAGGGTATTTTATATTCTCACACTTCAGACAACAACAATTTGCCTAACTTCATCTTAACTGTAATCTAAGATAAGAGGATCAATAAAAAGCAATACAACTGCAGCGGGCCTTTGCACACTTTTACCAAATTCCAGTGTTGCTGGCAGGCTAGCCTGAGGCCATTCTTCTTTCTCGTGTTTTTCAAAGATTGGTACAGACAGTCTTTTCTCCACCTTGGATCACCTACGCATAACCAATTTGAAAGTGCACCGCTGTTACACTACAGTATGATCTATGATAGGTGCAGTACACAACGAAGCAAGGGTGAATTCTCTCGTTTTCACATCTGTTTCTTTTTAACCCGTTATCCAAAGACTATGTTTAGTATGATGTGGAAATAATGCCACAACATTTGTTCTGATTGGTCAAAAGACTTTAAATTTGTTATTGACATACTTTGGGCAAGTGTCCAACAGTAAAACTTTCACTTTTTTAGATCACATAAAAAATCACACTTTTATTAATAGTCAAAATCAATTTTCGAAAAATTAGGAAAATGCTATACATTGTGTTTATTCAAAGTTTTCAACATGATTTTTTTAAAACTGCATATGTGTGCATATCTCTGATATTCAACTTGTCATGAGTTCAAAGATACCAATTACTTGATTGTGCTCCTTGCAGTTTCTGAGATACAGCCATTTTATCATATTATATCTAGCATTTGAGCACATGTTTTCGGCACACATTTGCCTAAAATATAATGCAGTCCATTGCAGAAACAGTTGTATAAAATAAAAATACTAGTTTTTATTTGTGCTTAGGCAAGCCCAGAGAACATGGTGTACTGATTGTGGTTAATACTTTATGCATGTTGAAAAATCTGGAGATGCTTTCTGGGAGCACAGTGGCTCCGAGTTCAGAGAGAGGTTGTTATAGTGTTGGACCTCGGCTTCTCTGCATGCTGTTGTTTTACCATAGCTGGTTACAAGCTCCACTTTCTTTCTATGAATGTTTAGGAACATGCATTTGAAGGATTTCATCAGTTCTCTCAGGCTGAAATTATCTTTTTCTGTTTTGTTTTGGACACATTTTAGAGGTTTCATAATGTGTAGTGTATAATCTTGGGACTTTTGGACTGTTGATCAGACAAAAAAATCGATTTGAAAACATCCGTTGTGCTTGAAGATCTAAACGCTGATACTGTTTTCATCAATGCCTTTTTGATAATGTATTGGTTGAAAGAGAGCTTCTATACAGAAACATTATCTAGACCTTCAAGATTTAAAATGGGTAGCAAAGCACCATATTAGCATTTTGTAGAAGCAAGTCCACTTTCGAAAATAACACCCAGAAAGTTTAGACACGAGGCAAAGTGATGGCTTCTGCAGGGTCTGCTAACCCAGGCCTTTTTCTGAGAAAATGTTGCTGATCACTGTTTAGATAACCAAGTGGTTCTTATTGATCACATTAAATCCTTATCAGCACTAACAACCGTGACTGCAGCATCCCTGCTCATCAACGAAAAGAGAGTTAAAAAGTAGGAATTAAAGCTTTCTAGTCTACAAAGTAACTTTGTTTTCACTGTGAGGTGACTTCTGGGTGTGATCCGAGGTGCAGACTTTTTTCACAGAAACTTTAAACCACACGAGGTCAGTGAAGTGGTAGTGTTTTCTACTTATAGTTGCTGTTTGCCAATCATTTATTTCTATGTCCAGTTATTGTTGTTAATAATTCCACTGCATTGCAAAGGCTTTCTTGGAATATCTACGAACTTTGGTTTTACCTCGTGTGTCATTGAACATGAATCCTCAATGCATACTGTTTGAAACTATTATAAAGCTTTTCTTGAGAAATAAGTAATAAAATAATGAAAAACCTCCCAGGGTCTACCTAAAGTGGTCTTGCTCCCCAGTTTAAAGTAGTGTAATATAATTGTGTTGAAATAATTGGGATCTATATTTGGAGGGAACTGTTTGTCAGAGGGAAGGTCAAATAAATCAATTTTTCTCCCCATCAGCACTCTCATATTTGAGTGTAATATCCTTGCATCAGGATGCATTAGTACAACCTTAAGCTGCGACCATGTGAATAGCACAAAAACAGGCTGTAAAATTGACAGCACTTAGAAGACAACAGAAGGAAAAGATGTTGGTGATAGATAAAAAGCCGGATTACACTCCTATTTGTTGGAGCAATTTTACCAGAAGTTTGCTGTGCAAAAAAAGTGTCCTGCTTGTGCTCTATGTTCAGTTGTTGACCTGATGGTTGCCCATGAATTTAAGTTAAAAAAAATACTTTTTGCAGTTCCTTTGGATGCGTTTTGTCAACACAAGATGCATGTCCTTTTTGGTCCATTCCAGTCAGTGACGTCCTTGGTTGTTGTTGACTGTTCCTACACTCTCCAGAATTCTTGTGCATCTGGTCTTCACAAAATAAGCACATTACAATCCCCAGCTGCTGGGGAACGCAGCAATCACAGCCAAGGCGATGGAAACATGCCACTGGGAGCAGCCCAAAGAAAAACATGTACTGTGCTCTCAAATTCAGAATAACTGTGTATGATTTCAGAAAAATACAGCTCAGGGACAGTCACATTTTATTCGCATCATCCAGAGCAGTTATGTCTGCTCATACTGGCTGTCTGTAGCAGTATAATATGATGAAATACTCTGAAGTGTTTTTTATCGGTTTATTTGGCGTTTGTCACAGCTGCAAACAGTACACCCGCTAAAAATGAAATACTCTATAGGTGGCCTGTGGTAAGAGGAAAACCAGCCCACTATTCTACATTTTCTACCAACTTCTTCTCAACCCAACTGTCTCCAAACAACACAACTCAACTCCTGAGGCCTTTGCTTTAAAAGCAAAACAGCAATGGGGTCAGTGGGCAAGTAATGTAGTCATGTTTGTCTGAAAACACCGTGTAACACCGGTAACACTGACTACTGCGACAAGCCTACTGGGAGCTAATTAAAAGTCAGTGGTCATTTTCTCTACTAAAAACCGGTGGGCATAATCTTAATGTATTTATTTAATCCTATTGAGTCTAAAAAGATTCAATATTCACAGAGTCGTCCCATGTTGTCCTGAGTTGCAGTGATTGAAGAGAGTGTAATCGCTAATCATCAATCCTGTCGGCAATGAAACAGATATAGCAAAACAACTGTCATTCAGTCTAAATATGATCACATTTCCTCCCGATTTGACACCAGATTGGACAAACGGTCCTGCTATAAATGAACTGTTAATTGCTCTGTAACAATTATTGCTTGTCAAGTCATTGTGAATATAATGATTTTGTCTGGCTTTATGATAGCAGCTCCTGGTGGGCAGTCAAAACATGGAGTTAATGAACGAATGAAAAACATCTACATACACTAACATGTACATCATGCCAACATTTGCACACTTTTCTGTGTAAACGTGTGGATATAAGCTTTTCATGTTGAGCTGGTGATTTTGACAGCTCAAATAGCAACTCATTTATTTTAATTCCAAATGACAAAATTAATCAGTTTAATGTTTGTTTTTTTAGTTCATAAAAGTTAATTGTAACATTTTAGTTGTATAAAAATGTCTTATTCAGCGTTTGGTTGTACTTAGCTCCACCGCTTGAAAACGGCAGTCCACAAGCCAATGGGTGACGTCATGGTGTTTACGTCCACTTCTTATATACAGTATATGCCTATAACCTAGATAATAAAAAGTGTTTACACATTTAATATTCTTTTTTTTAATTTAGTTGTAGCAGTGTAAACTTGTGAAAAGTCTGCTTTTACCAGATAAGGGAAGAACATACACAAACTGTAGCTTCTTTATTTCCCACTATCTGCAGTGTCCATCTTTCCGAGTTGCATGAAGCACAAATTTAAAATCATGGAGATTCTGGAGAACCTCCCATCTGCTTACAATAAAAGGCTGTGATTCCCGACCAAAGGAATCAGTGCGCCTCCTCTTTCAAACCTCAATGACTAACTGGTAGCTGCCACCAAGTTGCACAATACATGGCCTACATGGCCCGACTTTGCATATCAATCAGTGAAGCACTGATCATAGAGCTTGTCAAACTGTTGCGCTGCTCATTAAAAGCAGATTTTTCCTTGCCTTCCTTTTTTGAAAATAAACCACCATGCTATTAAACTCTGGAGCTCTGACCAAATCTGATTTTATTGTTGTTAAAATGTTGAAGGAGTCCTCACCAGAATATAAACACCAAGTAATTAGGGTGCACTAAGGAAGTGTATAGCTGCTTGCACAGCCACTTGATTCCTTCTTTTGAGGGCACGATCTCTAACTGAAGAATTTCAGTCAGCTCCTATCACCTCACTGTTTTCATCTTCTGCACTTGGCACTTAAAATGCGTAAATTCACCTTCTTCCTAAATATTCTTTTTGTGGTTGTGTGATTTTTGATTGGCTTATTTTTTTTTTATAAAATAAATCTAAAAACTTTTCTGCATCCACTCAATACTCGCGCTCTAAATGGGTGAAACATACTGCGGGCAATTAAGCACTGAGTGATGGGCTCACACTTGAGACTGCAGGTTAACCTGGGAGAAGGCGGTTCATCTTTCGCACTGCAATGCTGTTTGATAATCAGCGTATGTTTTCACAGCTCAACTCCGCGAAGGGCAGATCTCTGTGGAAAATGCTCCAATTTAAACAAAAGAACAAAGTACTGGCAAAAGCAGGAAGAAAAGCTCCTCCAGTGTGCAATACATTGTGACAGGGGGAGACTTCTAGTGTTTATTTCATTTTCAGTGACACACAAGGCACTTTTTAAATTCAAGAATTGATATTTAAAAACTGAACTTCAAATTAAATGGCACTTTCTATCAAGTACGTGAAATTTCTTTTGTTTAATGGGTGTGTGCGTGGCGGGGATGCTCTATTTACTCACGCTGCGGCATTCTTAAATAGCAAATGGTAAACATGTAATCCCACCCAGTGCCATGTTTATACAGCTGAAGTCAGCATTAGTTATTATAATTATTTATTAGAGTAATTTCCTACACTAAGGATAACGTTAAACAAATTGAATAGATTACTGTTTACCTGATTTCTCAACTTATTCCTCAACTCTCCAGAGATGTACCTGGTTAGCAGGCCTGCTAGTGCTCAAGACTCCCCTGTAATAAGATGATAATCTCATGATAATGAGACAATGTTGGGCACAGAAGTAGGAAGCATACAAACCTTTTTCTTTACGTGGAATGAATGCCGTGCCAGTAGGTGAGCTATGGTAGAATGGTCTTTAACCCATGTAGGGATAATAATAATAATATAACGCGTTAATGCAAATGTGTTTTAACGACACTAAATGCAATTTCTAGGTTGTAGCGGGTTCAGTTTTAAAGCTAGAGTGAAGATACTGGCATCATATGAAACTAAAAAACCTGAAGTATCCATTGGCACTAGCTTGTCGGGAAAGAGGCTAAATAACGCTCCAAATTTCAAAAGGGTCCCTTGACCTCTGACCTCAAGATATGTGAATGAAAATGGGTCGAGTCTCCCCTTTATACTCAAGTCAGCACACTGATATACTCACAGCTGCTGTAGCCTGTTGGGCTGCAGTTTGCCATGTTATGATTTGAGCATATCTTTTTATGCTAAATGCAGTATCTGTGCGGGTTTCTGGACAATATTTGTCATTGTTTTGTGCTTTTAATTCATTTCAAATAATAAATATATACATACATTTGCATAAAGCAGCACATTTTCCCACTCCCATTTTGATAAGAGTATTTAATACTTGACAAATCTCCCTTTAAGGTACATTTTGAACAGATACAAATTGTGCGATTCATTGTGATTAATTATGGACAATCATGTGATTAATCACGATTAAATATTTTAATTGATTGACAGCCCTAGTAAAAACTATAAATGGTTATACTGAAGGAGGAATAAATAATTTCCTAGTGTCATAAATCTTTTTCATTTAATCGTTGTACAATGAACCCTGAATCTTAATCTTAATCATGAAACACTGTATTACTATATGCATGCACATAACACAAAAACAAAACGTCACACAAAACTACATAACACAGCGTCTCTGTTTATCACAGCAGAGCAACGCTTGCTGTATCAAGGTCACAACATAATTATTTTTCCTATGGCAATTACTACACGATATGAAGAAAATAAAAACATAAAAAAACTAATAACATCCACGACTTCTACTGACTAGTTTATGTAATTTCCTTCTCTAAGACTTGCTACTGTCCACAATAAAGAAAGAAAGAAAAAAAAGATTTAATGTGGCACCATCATTTCAGGAATAAACTATTTGTAGAGTGACATTGTTCAAATCATGGATTTCCTCAGTATCACACAGCTTGTCGTTCTCCATTTTCTTTCCACTCATAATGACAACACCCCCCCACCCCTCCAAAACCGATTAGCACCATACAATAGCAGCTGCTGATGTGTTAAAATCAATAACTCCAGAAACACAGTGAGGAAACAAATCAATTATTGTTTAAACACGAGGCTCCGATGTCCAGGAGTCAATACATGAGATGTATTAGCCTACATTGCAGACTGAGACTCATTTTTTTCCCCCCCGTCGGACAGAAAAATCACACGGAGCTCTTTGTCATCTGTGACCCAGTTAGAATCACCGCTGCCGTTATATTACTGCCATTACCCAATGAAATGTGGACTTGAGAAATCGAAATCTCATTTAGTGGAAGAGAAAACTCTGACAATGCTACGTATTGTGATATCACCGGGGGGATAACCACGTGTCCTTGCTTAATAAGTACATTTGATCTCTTCCGTTTATGTGTTTACTCTTCAAATCTTGTTTTCACTCCCTCAATTTGACAAGAGACAGTTTGTGTGATTGTGGCATTTAAGCAGAAATGGATGTTGCTTTTATAGCAGAATAAATAGACTGCCACATTGACCATTTGATTCCTAAAACTTTTGCTTTTTTTGGTTCCTTTGCTGATATCTTTAAGCTTTGCCAGGAGATTATGTGCACACTGACAAACAAATATATTTGTTTTTCCTGGAGGAGAAAAAGGTTCTCAGCAAATGTCAATTTTCCCCTTTTAAGGCTCTCTGTATCCCTGCTTTTACTGCGTTTTTAAAGCTCCTAAATCCTGCTTCAATTAGGTAGCTTAACCACCTACACCTGTGTGAGTGGTGAGGCATTCTGGGAGATGTAGGCCCAATTCCGATTTAGCCCCTACACCTTCTGTGACGGGGTGAATTGTCCAGCGGAAACAGGAACTGTCGTAACTTTTCATAACCATGGTTCTGTATCAGTGTCTTTTGGAAGCGGCAACCGAAGCCTATTAGGGGTGTGAAAAAATATGGGAAGAGGGTGTAGGGACCGGATTGGAATCGGGCCGTCGTGTGTGCAGTAGTGGCTATTTTGTGATGTGGCTGCTGATCCTGTATGGGAATGAAGCACCCCTCTACTACACAATCCCTTGTGATGCCACAACATGTTGAGGTACTGCCACATACTGAGAAATGAAAATAAAAGATTAATCTATATTTTTCTTTGAGGAAAAGTTTTTTTTTTTCCGTATGGTACTGTTCTGTGATGCACACACAGTTGAATGTAAAATGCCATGGCGTACAGAGAGGTACAGCACATCGTGTATCCAGCTCTCACGTGAAGGTCAGCTGTGAGCAATGACTTCATGAGAGGTTTCATAACAACATGTGTGAGGAACCCAAAGAGGTACAGCGACGACTCTTTGGTTTTACCTCCATAAAGCTTCTCTCACCAAGATCTTATATGCCTGGTATGAAATTTGTGATCTGCAAATGCTTTGGGACGTAAATTTAGAAACTAGTATCTGTGGCATGTGAAACAGTGATTTTTGGTGTCGTTTTTCATTTCACTTGTTAAAATTTAACCAAGTTGTTTTTATGCCTCTGCGCCGGCAATACCTGTGGCCAGACGCATTATGTTTTTGGATTATCTGTCCGTCCATACAGATTTTGGTGGTCAAAGGTCAAGGTGATTTTGGCTAGGGTGTGAGGGTTTCATTTTTTAAATTTTGGAAGTTCAACCTCAGCTGCTAAGTCTATAATACGGTGCAGCCAATTCTATTATCAGGCTGTTTTTTTGGCAGTTTTTACTATTTTCCACCAGATTGAACCATTTTCTCATGTTTGTCCTGTGGGGCAAGTAAATGCTATTTTCCAGGTTTCCACGAGGGTTATTATTGTTACTGTATTATGGAGCACTGCAGTGTTTCAAAATAAATGTTGTTGCTAAACATTGAGATATCCCAGACTGCGACAACAGT